>CM066041.1:159653531-159855835 GCA_033557465.1 Ichthyophis bannanicus | reverse complement strand
CCCGATGGTGCCATCTTAGCCTCCTTCTTTTTTTCCCACCGCGAGCCCTCCAGACGGCCCCGTCTTGTCCCCAAAGCGAAAAAGTCTATTCTTCCTTGCATTATTTAAGCTTCTTTTTTCCTTTCTTTTCGCACGCCGATCGTTTTCCCGCCCGGACTCGCGACGCCGGTCCTCGAGTCCGCTTACTTTTTTCGTTTTTTCTGACTTCTTCAGCTTTCGTTTTTCGGTTTCCCTGGCAGCCCGGTCGCTTTGACCTCGACATGGGCCCTTTTTCCCCCTATGTCTGCCAGTGGGTTTAAGCGGTGTGGTCGGTGTGACCGAAAATATGGCCCTAACCGACACACAACGACGTTTTCCTTCCGCTGCCTGTGCCCGGATCATGAGGAACTGATCTGTGGGCCCTGCAGCCAACTGTCCTCGAAATGCTTTGAGGAGTCTGCGGCATCAGCGTGAGAGAAAAAAAATCGTCGCTGACCCCAGCCGTACCCGAAACCGCCCCATCGTCGGAGGCCTCCGCGTCGAAAGGCTCCAGCTCGGACCGTCGACGGAGCTCCTCCGACCGGGGGTTCTCCCCTCGGGGACCGCATCGTCGGAATGAAAAACCCGCGAGGGCGGCGTCGTTGGACGCTCTCTGTCGCCGCTATGGCCAGGTCGCATAGCCCCGACAGCCGCCCCGGGTCCTTGTAGACGGAACACATCCCGAAGCGACCTCGCCTTGGAGTCGGAGATTGCCTGCCCGGGTAAGTCCTGTGGTCCTTCTGGACTCGCCTCCGCGACAGGCCGACGTCGGGCCCGACGCCTTCTGGTCCCCGAAGTTCCGGGGGCTGCTCTGGTCACCTGATCTCGGACTCAAGGTTGACGGCCTTGGAGAGCAGACTGTCTGCCTTCATGGACCAGCATGCGGGCACGCTGCTCGCTGGCCTCGCTGGCGCCTGCTGGGCCAAAGCGTCCCGGACCGCCGGGACGTCTGACGTCCCAGGTGCGACCCCGGAGAACCTCGAGCCGATCCCTCGAGTCAATGAGAACTCGAGTCGATCCTCAGTCCAAGAGTCACCCGCTGTCCTCCCTCAATCTCCGTTCTTGGACCGAGGTCGCCGACAAGGCCGACCATCCACGCCTCGACTTCGTGACGGCTGGCGGCCGCACCCCTGGCCCGGGCCGAGGACCCCACCCGAGAGGTCCTCGTCGGAGTCGGTCTGGGAGTCGCTGAGGAGGAAGAGATCCCCTGATTCTTTTTCCCCCCCCCCCGGGGTAAAAACCTCGGTGTGTCCCATCGACTCACCGTGCGTCAGAGGCCTCGGAAGCCGTCCCCCCCGTAGGATTCTCCCGGTTTCTCGGACTTCGTTAGGGATATGGCCACAGGCTTGGCCTTCCCTGCGGATCCCGAGGAGGAGCCTCGAGCCGCTAGCTCGACGCCCTCCGAGTATGACTTCCTCCCCCGAGGGAGCACTTTACCTGTGCCGGTTCCTCCGAGTGCTGGAACGACTACTCTTCCGCATGTGGAGGTCCGGCCTCCTCGCCGGTCCTGAGTCAAGCGGGTCCGATGTCTATCTATCGGTCCGGCAAGAGCCCTGGCTTTCAGAAGGCACAGCTGCCACCAATAAACACACACCATTTCCATGGTAGTGGGAATCGGCCATGCATCATGTCTTAAGATCCAGAAGATGCACTCCGTCATTTCCTCGGTTGCCTCCTGTAAGGGAGGACCCCGTAACCTGGATGGGCCTTGGGCAAGAAGTGCTTCCAGGGCTCGATGCTCGCATGTCGTGGCCAGACTTACCAGCTCTACATGGGCATGTTATCTCCCGGATCTGGCTAAAGAGGCCTAGCCGGATTCCTTCCGCTGGTCCCCTCTTCTCTCCGAGGAGGCCCTTGGCGGAGGTTCCTAGCCTTGTCCACGGGCATTCGGGAATGCTCAACGTTCATGTCCCCGTGCAGCCTATTGATGGCTTTGAGGCCTCGGCTAGAGTGGCCGCAGCCGGCAATCGTTGCCCGCCGACAGGCTTGGCTTCAGTCGAAAAAAAATCAGGTGAAGAAAGGTCGGGACCTTGAGCCCTGGTTACAGGACAAGTTGGGTATCGAATGTCCCCTGCCGAGGCTAAAACCTCTTTGGCAAGCCCATGGCGGAAAAGGCTGCACAAATTGAGACTGAGACTCTCACCAGGACCAGGCTTTCTAGGAAGACCTCCGCCCTTTCCCAGAAAAAGAAGGGCATCGGGAAAAAAGTCCCATTTAATTAATTCCCCGAGGAAGGCGGCTGCCTACAAACAGTACCCCCCCATTATCAGGCCCCTGCAGCTTCCCTCAACAGGGCCAGGGCCCCCCAGGCCAAGGGACGGTAACGGGTCCCGTAGGCAGAGCAAGCCCCCAAGGCCTGCACCCCCAGCCCCTGCTCAGCAGGGTGGGGGTTTTTGACTCACGCTCAGCATCAGCCTCTCCCCCTCCAACGCTGGTTCCTCCCAGCACCGAGGAGGGCCCGGCTGGTTCACTTCGGCCACAGGTGGTCCAGACATCAGCACCGCAGATGCCTGGGTACTTCAGTCGTAGCGATGAAGGCACCTTCTCCACTTCCATCAGGTTACCCTCCCTCCTAGTTTTCCCGGGAGACACCTTCCGCTGCACCCCCTCCTGGCAAACAGGTGAGTTGGCTCCTTCAGGAGTTTAGCAGGTCTTTCTGCAGGAACAGGGCGGTGGAACCGGTGCACGCACCACCTGAGAGGTCAATGGCTTTTATTCAAGGTATTTTCTGATACCAAAGAGAACAGGGGGCCTCAGACCCCATCCTGGACTTGCGCAACCTCAACGAAGTTCCTTGTGCGGGAGAAGTTCAAAATGCTTACCCTTGGAATCCTTCTGCCCTACCTCCAGCAGGGAGATTGGCTATCTCCTTGGATCTAAAGGATGCCTACACGCAACATCCTCATCCACCAGCCACCGCCAATACCTAAGGTTTGTGGTGGCAGGAAATCATTACCAGTACAGAGTACTGCCCTTTGGCCTATCCTCCCGCACCGCGAGTCTTCACAAAATGTCTCGCGGTCGTGGCAGCCCGTCTCCGGCTTCACGGCCTCTATGTCTTTCCGTACCTCGACGACTGGCTCATCAGAGCAGCGTCCGCTCAGGAGGTCGCCAACGCCACGCGCCGCACGGTGACTCTGCTGCAGCACTTGGGCTTTGTCATAAACTTCGCAAAGTCCACTTTGCTCCCCTCACAGGATCTCGAGTTCATCGGCGCAAGGCTGCACACTCCTCGGGCACGAGCGTACCTACCGCTCGACAGGGCTCAACGGTCATGGACCTAGCCGACCGCTTTCGCAGCCAGCCCCTGGTCTCCGCCAGGCGCTTCCTGAGACTGCTCGGCCATAATGGCTTCCACCGTCCATGTGACCCCCAATGCCCGCCTGAACATGCGGTCTGCTTCAATGGTGTCTCCGCCAGCAGTGGCGACAAGCCACAGGCGGCCTGGCAGACCTAGTGCGCGTCCTCCGAGCCGCTGCTCTCGTCTCTCCGGTGGTGGCTCCGGCAGCCGAACCTGATATTCGGAATGCCTTTCCATCACCTCAGCCGACCCGGGTGCTGACCACCGATGCATCCCTCCTGGGCTGGGGAGCACATTGCCAAGAGGCACGTACTCAGGGCCTCTGGACCACGTGGGAGTCTGCTCAGTCAGATCAACTTCCTGGAGCTCAGGGCGATCCGCCTAGCTCTCAAGGCCTTCTCCCACCTGACTTCCCAACAGTCCGTCCTTGTCCAGACGGACAATCAAGTTGCCATGTTCTACGTGAACAAGCAGGGGGGCACGGGCTCCTTCCTCCTCTGCCGGGAGGCACAGAAGCTCTGCTCTTGGGCCGTCAGTCACGGCATTCTCCTCAAGGCAGTTTATCCTCCCGGGCCAAGAAAATTGCCTTGCAGACAAACTCAGCAGGGTCCTCCAGCCGCACGAGTGCGTCTGGATCCCTTGGTAGTTCAGAAGCTCTTCCTCAAGTGGGTCTCCCCACGGTGGATCTCTTTGCCAGTCCTCACAACCGGCAGCTTCCTCGCTTCTGCTCTCGTCAGCCACACCCCCTTCGGGTTGCGGCGGACGCCTTTCTGATCTCGTGGTCGGGAGCCTTCTGTACGCTTTCCCTCCCATCCCGCTGGTCTCTCGGACTCTTTTCAAGGTTCTCCGAGACAAAGCCTTCATGATCCTGGTGGCCCCTCGCTGGCCCAGGCAGCCGTGGTTTCCGCTCCTGCTGCAACTGGCGGTGGAGGATCCAATCCCTCTGGGGGTACAACCGGATCTCCTCACTCAGGATCAGGGGTCCCTTCTGCACCCCAACCTCAGGTCTCTCAACCTCATGGCCTGGCTGCTGAGAGGGTAGTCCTTGCCTCCCCTTCTCCTGCCGGCGGAGGTGGAGGAGGTCGTCTTAGCTTTGCGACGGCCTTCTAACCCGCAAATGCTACGCCCTTAAATGGCGTCGCTTTGCAGTCTGGTGTACCCAACAGTCTCAGGATCCCTTCTCCTGCCCGGTGTCGGTGACTTGCAGTACTTGCTGCACCTCTCTAATCTGGGACTTAAGTCCAACTCCGTCAAAGTTCACCTCAGTGCTCTTTCAGCACATCATGTGCCAGTGGACGGCAGACCTCTCTCCATGACCCTCTCGTAGCGAGGTTTCTCCGAGGTCTCCTTCTTACTTAAACCACCTCTGCGCCCGCCAGCGCCTGACTGGGACCTGAATGTGGTTTTGCAGCGGATCACCTGTCCGCCTTTTGAACCTATGGCTACCTGTTCTCTCTTTTTCTGTCTTGGAAAACACTGTTATTGATAGCCCTCACTTCCGCTAGGCGCGTAAAGTGAATTGCAGGCCCTCGTGTCCTGATCCCCCTTACACTAGGTTCTTCAAGTATAGGGTAGTCCTTCGGACTCTCCCAAAATTTCTGCATAAAGTGGTCTACCCTTTTATCATCAATCAGGTGGTGGTACTTCAAACCTTCTTTCCCAGACCTCACTCCAGCCGAGCTGAAACCGTCCTCCATACCCTGGACTGTAGAACGGCCTTGAACTTCTAACCTTGACCGTACCGGGAGCACAGTAAAGCTGCTAAGCTTTTTGTTTATTTTTAACCCAATAAATTGGGGCTCCCGGTCTCCAAGAGTACTATGTCCATCTGTGTTGCGTACTGTATCTCTTGGGCTTATGTGTCAGCCGGACACTCCTAAGAAAGTCTAGTCACGGCTCATTGCGTACTGGCAAAGGCTACGTCAGATGCTTAACTCCGCTCTGTTCCCCTGTCAGACAACAGCCGGTCCGCTACATGGTCTTCGAGCCAAACTTTTTGCGGTCCATTACTGTCTCGAGAGGGAGTCCCGTAGGGACAGTGCTTTCGGACAGGCAGTCCTCCGTAATCTCTTTGAGGTCTGAGCAACTCCTACCCTCCATCCCGGATGTGGGCTACCGGTGGGTGATAATTCAGCGAAGATTCTATCCTTCTGTGCTGCTGAGCTAGAGGGAGCTCATTTTTGTGCTTAGGGTCTCCGGTAGCCTTGAGCTTGGGAGTCCCATAAGTGAGGACTGACTTCCTGCTTGGTCCTGGAGAAAGCGTAGTTACTCACCTGTAACAGGTGTTCTCCAGGAGCAGCAGGAATCAGTCCTCACTACCCTCCCTCCTCCCCTTGGAGTTGCAATCGTCTGCGTATGTTCTTTTTTTTGCAAATTTTTATGCTGTCTTTTTTAGCTATGTCATCTGACTGGCTAAGATGGCACCCACGGGCGGGAAGACGACCGCGCATGAGACGCTGCAATTCCCAAAGTGCTTTCTTTGAAAGATGGGGAAAATTGCTCCGCGAGGGCTCCGTCGGCGCCGACGTCACCCATAAGTGAGGACTGATTCCTGCTGCTCCTGGAGAACACCTGTTACAGGTGAGTAACTACGCTTTAGTGTAGCTGGGTTTAAAAAAGGTTTGGACAATTTCCTGGAGGAAAGGTCCATAAACCATTATTAAGAAGGAACCCAGGATATGAATGCTTGACCCCGTACAAGCATTGAGGAACCTGTGTCTTTTGGGGAAACTGCTAGGTACTTGTGACCTGGATTGGCCACTGTTGGAAACAGGATACTGGGCTTGATGGACCTTGGTCCTGACCCAGTATGGCATATCTTATGTTCTTATGAATAAACGTTTTTGATATTGTACAGTAAGGATAATGGGCATCTAGATGAAAGAGATGATGGAAGATTTTATCTACTGCCATATTTTGTGTGTTCTTTGACTGGATTCAAGGCGTATTAATGTTTTTTCAGCATCTTAAACATTGTTTCTTCTCCAAGAACAAGCAGGAAGTCGGTCCGCACGTCTGCACCGACGGAGTCTGCGTGGAGCATTTCCCCAGCTTTCAAAGAAAGCCTTTGGAACTGCTACCACACATGCGTGGCCCCCTTCCTGCCCAAGGGTGCCATCTTGCTCAGTCTCCTTGTTTCTGCAGAGCCCAACAGATGTGGTCCTCTGCTTTTCCCAGGCCGCCTACGACTGGTTTGAGTCTGCGGCCAGGGTTGCAGCCACCAGCCATCGGCGCCCGGCATGGCTACAGACCTCTGACCTGGAATAGTGGGTACAGGAAAAGCTCCTGGATGTCCCCTGCAATGGTGAGAACCTATTTGGGAAACGGATGTCTGATAAGGCTGTGGAGATTAAGGCTGAGGTAGTGACCCACTAGAGGCTGTCACAAAGACCTCGGCTCTCCCAAGGAAAAAATCCTCAGGGAAAAAGCCATTTTTCCTGAGGGAAAAGGGCTACTCCCAGGCTGGCTACTACCAACCTTACTTGGGGCAGCCTCACCAGGCCTTGCAACCAAAAGGCCAGGGACACGGGCCTAGTAAGCCCAAAGCTCGCAAGCTCCAGACACCAGCTCCCACCCAACCGGGTGGTAGCTTTTGACTCCCTGGGCTCAGCCTCCCCTCTTCCAGAAGGCCCACCTCAGCCCATAGGTGGTCGACTGGCCTCTTTTGGCCAACAGATGAGCCAGCATCACCACAGACCAGAGGGTCCTGCAGGTGGTGGCAGGAGGGGTATTTCCTTCATCTGCAGCAGAACCCTCCAGACATCTTCCTAGGAGAGCCATCACAGCCTCTCCTCCACCAGGCCTTGCTCGCCACAGAATTCGCAGGCTTGCTCAGGGACAGGGCAGTGGAACTGGTACACCATCACCTCTGGTGAAAGGGGTTCTAGTCAAGGTATTTCCTTGTCCCAAAAAGAATAGGGGTCTCTGGGCCCATCCTGGACCTGCGCAACTTGAACAAATTTCCTGGTGAGGGATAAGTTCAGATGCTCTCCCTTGGGACAATGCTGCCCTACCTCTGCCAGGGAGACTGGCTCTGCTCCTTGGATCTCAAGAATGCTTACTCCCAACATCCTTATCCACCCCTCCCACAGGCATTAACTGACATTTGTGGTGGTGGGGGAGGGGTACTGCCATTCTGCCTTGCTTCCTTTCCAAGAGCTTTTTGCAAAATGTCTGGCGGTCGTAGCCGCCCATGTGCGCCTCCAAGGGGCCCACATCTTCCCTTACCTGGACGACTGGCTCATCAGAGGCAGCATACCTCTCGAGACCAGGCGGGCCACAGGGCTCACTATCTGCACCCTGCAGCATTTGGGGTTCATCATCAACTACCCAAAGTCCAGCCTCTCCCCAGCCCAAGACTTGGAATTGATAGAGGCCCAGCTGGACACTGCGGGTCAAGGCCTTCCTACCTATGGAGAGAGCCTACCACCTGATGCAGCTGTCAAGGGATGTGGAGAGCTCCAGTTCGGTGCCAGCTCGTCTTCCTCCTCCGCCTGCTAGGCCACATGGCCTCGACAGTTCACGTTACGCCTCTGGCCCACCTGCAAATGTGGGCAGCCCAGTGGTGCCTCCGTGCCCAGGTGGACGCAGGCAGTGGGCAGGCTGAGGGACAGAGTGACGATCACCCACCAACTGACGGCCTCCCTCACCTGGTGGCAGTTCCTACATCACCTCAAGGCAGGGATGCCTTTCCAGGCACCGATCCCTCAGTAGCTCCTGACGACAGAGGCCTCCCTTGTAGGCTGGTGCACACATTGCGAGGGCCAGTGCACCCAGGGCACCTGGTCCCCAGAGGAATCCCTCCTGCAAATCAATCTCCTCCGCTCAGGGCCATCTTCCTGGCTCTTAAGGATGCCTTCCACCTCTTGAGCTGCCTCCCGGTCCTAATACTGACAGACAATCAGATTGCCATGTTCTCTGTGAACAAGCAGGGGGGTAACAGGCTCTTACTTCCCTCTGTCAGGAGGCAGTGGCCCTCCACACTCCTTTGCAGTGCACAACCATATCCTTCTGAGGGTGGTGTACTTACCAGACCAGAACAGCTGCCTGGCGGACAGCCTCAGCCGGGTTCCTTTGGCTTCATGAGTGGCGCCTGGACCCAGAAATGACTCGGAGGCCTTTCAGACTCTGTGAAAGACCCTGGCTGGACCTGTTCCTTCCCCAGACCAATTCACAGCTCCCCAAATTCTGCTCTCCTCAGCCACACTGCAGGAGTGTGGCGGCGGATGCCTTCCTGATCTCCTGGTCACAGGGCCTGCTTTATGCATTCCCACTGACACCTCTGATAGCCAAGTGCCTTTTCAAGATCCAGAGCGATCACGCCTTAGAAATCCTGATTGCGCCCAGGTGGCCCAGGCAATCCTGGTTCCCCCTGCTGCTCTCCCTGTTGGTGGCAAACCCAGTACCACTGGGCCAGGACCTGGACCTCCTGCCTTAGGCGGGGGAGCTCCCTGCTACACCCCATCCTGGGGTCCCTAACATGTGGCTGCTGAAAGGGTAGCACTGGTCCCTCTCAACCTCCCTGGTGAGGTCGAGGAAATCCTCCTGGTCTCCCAGAAAGCCATCCACCAGAAGTGTGCAGAAAGGAATGAGAACTCGTCCTCCTGTCAGATAGAGGTTATGCTGCAGTACTTGCTGCACCTCTGTCACTGGGGCTTGAAATTTTACCCTCGGTGGGGGTGCATCTCAGCACCATAGTGGTTAACCATCACCCTATGGAGGAGAAGCCCCTCTCAGGCTAGCTTTTGGTCTCTAGATTCCTCAGAAGACTCCTGCTATTCAAGCCCCCTCTCCTCCCTCTGGCAGCGGAATGGGACCTCAGTGTGGTGCTCTGCCAGCTCACTAGGCTGCCATTCGAGCCTTTGGCCACCTGCTTCCTGAGACACACCTCCTGGAAGGTGGCCGCCTTGTGTGGCATTGACATCTGCTCACAGAGTAAGCGAGCTGCAGGCCCTGGTGGTGGACCCGCCCTATACCCAGGTTCTATACGAACAGGATGGTGCTTTGCACGCACCCCAAATTCCTCTCAAAGGTGGTGTCTGCTTTTTCACCTCAGCCAGGAGGTAGTTCCCCCACCTTCTTCCCATGGCCGCATGCTGGCAGGGAGGAGATCATCTTGCATACCTTGGATTGCAAGAGGGCCCTGTCCTTTTTATTTACAGAGGACCAAGGCCCATCGAAAAGCTCCTCAGCTTTTTATCTCCTATGACTCCAGCAGACTGGGGCTACCTGTGACCTTGGTGGCAGACTGTATTGCCTTCGCTTATGAGCGAGCTGGCCTCTCTCTCGGAGTGCCGGATCACTGCTCATCGCATAATGTCTATGGCCCACACCGGTGGCCAACCTACGCGCAGTGCTGTGCAAGAAATCTGTAAGGCCGTCACGTGGTCTTCGGTCCATATGTTTGCAGCCCACTACTGCCTTGAGAGCGAGTCCCATAGGGACAGTGCCTTTGTCAGGCAGTGATCAGAAGCTTTCTCAGTGTATAGGCGACTCCTGCCCTCCAACCCTTCAGTGTTCAGGCTACAGGTTAATGGTGATGCTAGACCAGCAGTTCTCAACCTGTGGGTTGCGACCCCCATGGGGGTCGTCACAGGATTTATGTGGGGGTCACCTCACTCCGCCATTAAAAAAAACAAACAATCAACCCCCCCCCCCCACACAAATAACCCCGCACAAGTTGCTGCCGCTGCTGAGTCTGCTTCTCAGCAGCGGCAACTCACCGCCTCCCTTCTAATGCAGCCGCGGCTCCCTGCTTCTTAGGGAACCACGGCTATGCCTGTAAACCATTGCAGAAGCCTTCCTGCCTCTTGACAGGCTTCCGTGCAGCATTGTCCCACCTCTAAAGGAAGTGGTAAACAACTTCCTTTGGAGGCGGGACAATGCTGGCATGGAGCCTGTTTAGAGACAGAAAGGCTCCGCAACGGTTTTACAGGCATAGCCGCTGTTCCCTAAGAGGCAGGGAGCCGTGGCTGCAGAAGAAGGAGGCAGACATGGGGAGAGGGGAGCAGGGAACCTGCAACGGGGCTGACATGGAGGGAGGGAGGGAGGGGGCTGTCATGGGTGGATGGAGAGAGGGAGACTGACATGGAGGGAGGGAGGGATGGATGGAGGGAAGGAGAGGGGCTGACATGGGACAAAGGGAAGAGACAGGGGGACATACTGGGACAGACGGGGGATAAATGCTGGACAGAGGGGAAAGACAGTGCAGGTTAGGATTATAATGGGCAGATGGGGGGGGCTAGAAACTGGTAATGGGTTGATTAGGGAAGGCTAGGACTGGGAATGGACTGATCAAGGGGGATTGGGACTGGTAATGTGCTGATAGGGTGGGGGTAGGACTGGTAATGGACTGATGGGGGGCTAGCATTGGAAATGAGCTGATCGGGGAGGTTAGGACTGGAAATGGGCTGATGGGGGGCTGATTAGGGAAGCCTAGCACTGGTAATGGGGTTGAAGAGGGACTAGCACTGGAAATGAGCTGATTAGGGGAGGCTAGGACTGGTAATGAGCTGATCGGGGGGTAGGATTGGTATTGGGCTGATTAGGGGAGGCTAGCACTGGTAATGGGCTTGAGGGGGGACTAGCACTGGAAGCGAGCTGATTGGGGGGCTTCGACTGGGAATGGGCTGATTGTGGGGAGGGGAGTGTGGGGAAATTTGGCTGAATTGTTCTGCTTGATTTGCATGATTGGCATGAATACCTTACGGTACCCTAGCCTATTCCTGACCAGCTTTAGTGTCATACCTGGATGAAGGCACATGGTAAAAGACATGTGGGCTAAGAAAGGCAAGAACTGAGTACATTAAAACAGCATAATAAAAAGCAGGATGAAACTATACTCTGTGCAGGAATGTGCAGAGAAAGGCGTCTTGCAAAAGAGAACGGTTTTGTGCAAGCCAGCATGAACAAGCTGAATAACAGGTACTCAGAAGCCCTGAAGAATTACCAACTGTGCTGTAGGCTACAGATAAGCAACTGGCAGGGTGTGGTAAGCTAACGAAGCAGAAAAAAATAGAACCTGCTAATCTGGTTTGACACGGGTAAGACAAGTAACAGAACACATAGACTTTGAGAGCGAGAAGGGTGTAAAAGTGTGCAGCAACTTGGTTCAGGGGCAGTCTCCCCTTTCTCACTAACAAGAAAGGTTGAGGACGCTGTCCAACACTTGAACGAGGGAGACACAGTGTGCAAATGAATCTTGTATCCTATTGACTGAATAAAGGGAAAGCTTGCTTCATTTCTGAATGTGTCTGAATGTGTCTGAAGTTCCCTTGGGTCGCCGCTCCTGCTTTCGTGGTTCTGACCCTGGCAGCCTGGAGCTAGGGAGTCCCATATGTGAGGTCTGACTTCCTGCTTGTTCTTGGAGAAAGCGTAGTTACTCACCTGTAACTGTTGTTCTCCAGGGACAGCAGGAATCTGTCTTCACAACCCTCCCTCCTCCCCTGGGAGTTGCCTGCTTTATCTTTTGGTCCTTTACCTAAGCTGTGTCATCTGATGGACTTAACAAATAAAAATACCCAAACTCTCAAAATAGCCCAACTTAACAAACGGCCCAACAATGTTTTTGTTATTTTTTCATCTTTTTGTCTTTTTGTTGGAAATGCCAGCTCAGTAAAAAGGAAATATCCTTTCACCACTGTGGCCCTTCCATTTTAATTTTAATACAGAACTTATATAAAACAGCTTTTACTTAGCTGAAATTTAGCTTTTGTCAAGGCTGTCTTCAATACCGTCACACTCAGCAAATACACGACGTGATACGTTTTGGGTTCTTCAAGCTAGACACCCTGCTTCAGGTCAAACGCTATGCGGACAGTTAGCAGCCATAGGAAAAGTGATCTGAAGAGAGCGTTTTTTATATCCTCGCCTCGATACCATTTGTACAGCCATTAATTACTAAGCTTCAATAGGAAGAAGGAACAACAAGCCAATCAAATTGTATTGAAGACAGCCTTGACAAAAGATAACAAGGGGGGGTGGGGGGTGGGTGTGGGGGGGTGTGTGGGTGGGGGTGGGGTCCCCCATTCTCCTCTTGCTTATGGTTTGGCCTTTGGTAGGTATAAGCTGCCTAAGAAGGAGGGGCACCCTGGAGTGGTAGTTGATATTATCCTTAAAGCCTTCATGGCCTATATACTAGTTTGAAGGGTCTTTGAGAGGTGGTGTTCATCTCAGGCTCTGAATGTCAGAAAGGATTATATTGTCTCTGTTTTGCCCTCCTTTTGAATCTGGGCTGGACCAGGATCCGACTTTGATTTATTTAAGGTTTTGTTGATTTCTCCAGGACCAAGAAGGAAGTCAGTCCTCACATATGGGTGACGTCGGCGCCGACGGAGCCCCCGTGCGGAGCATTTCCCCAGCTTTCAAAGAAAACCTTTGGGAATGCAGCATGCATGCACGGTCCCCTTCCCGCCCAAGGGTGTCATCTTGCCCAGTCTTCTTTTTTCTGTGGATCCTGACGGACGTGTTTCGTTTTCACCTGAGGAAAACGTTGATTTTGTTCTGCGTGGACCCGTTTTCTTCGGTTCGACGCCGGTTTCCTTTTCCCGCCTGGGCCCAATACATCGGTATCGAGCCCGGACTTCTTTTTTTGGTTTTTTTGTCCTTAGTGACTAGCGTACGCGCCATTTTTATGTTTTTACTGTCAGCCCTGTCTTTTGACCTCGCAGGGGCCCTTTTTCCCCCGATAGCTGCCAGCGGGTTTAAAAAGTGTGATCGGTGTAAGAAACTTATGTCTCTCACCGACACACATGACTGCTGCCTCCGGTGCCTCGGACCCGATCATCACCCGATGATCTGTGGGCCATGTGGGAAAATGTCCTCGAAGGCGTTGAGGAGTCGGCAGCACCAAAAGGAAAGAATCTTCTCTGACTCCACGTCCGGACGGGCCTGGACTTCGTCAGAGGCCTCGACGTCTCGGGACTCTGGCCCCGAGCAGCGCCGAGACTCCTCTGAGAGGGTATCTCCCTCGCGGGAACATCGCAAGAAGAAAAAAAACCCGCCGCGAGGGCGGCGTCGGTGGACGCACTTGGCTCCTCGAGGGCCAAGTCGCATAGCCCCGAGCGCCATCCCGGGTCTTCGGAGTCTGAGAGGCCTTCAAAACAGCCTTGTGTGGAGATGGAATCCCCGGGTCACGTGAGTACTGTAGCCCTCGTGGACTCTCCTCCGGGGGGAGCCGATGTCGGGCCTGACACCGTCGGGGGCTGCTGAGTCTCCTGAGCTCAGAATCAGGTTGACGACCTTGGAGTGCAGCTTGGCTGCCTTCATGGAACAGCAGCAGGCACTGATCGCCGGTCTCACCGGTGCATCTGCCCCGACCACCGGGACATCGACGTCCAAGTCGACCCCGGAGGCTGAGCCGATCCTCGAGTCCATGCGCGCTCGAGTCGATCCTTGGCCAAGGTCTCCCTTGGCCTCCCGCTCGGGACAGAGGTCGTCGACGCCGGTACCCTCGGCGTCGGGGCGGATGGCATCAGTGCCTGCCCGACCGGAGCCGCTTGATTTCTCTTCCGAGGGGTCCAGCTGGGAAACGGAGGATGAGGAGTCGGTGTGTCCCATCGGACTTGCCGGAGTCCGAGCCTCTGAGACGATCCCCACCGGAGGATACCCGGTTCTCGGACTTCGTGCGGGATATGGCCAAGGCCTTGGCCTTCCCTGCGGATCCCGAGAAGGAGCCTCAAGCCGAGGAACTCGAGGCCCTACAGTATGGCTCTCCCCCCAAAGGAGGCCCTTACTGTACTGGTTCCTCCGATGCTAGAACGGTTGCTCTTCCACATGTGGGAGGCGCCGGCCTCGACCCCAGTTTTTGAGCAAGCGGGTCGGTTCCATCTATCGAGTCCGCAAGAGCCCCGGGTTCCAAAAGGCACAATTACCGCACCACTCCATGGTTGTGGAATTGGCCATGCATTGTTTGAAGAGTCAGAAGATGCACTCCTTGGTGCCTCCTGGCCGGGAGGCCCGGAACCTGGATGCCCTCGGTAAGAAGTGCTTCCAGGGCTCTATGCTTGCTTGCCGTTTCCAGACCTACCAGCTGTACATGGGCATCTACCTTCGAGACCTGGCAAAGGAGATTGCCGGGTTCTCTGCTGGTCTCTCCGAGGAACCTTTGCAGAGGTTTAATGCTCTGTCATCGGGTATTCGTGAGTGCTTGAAGTTTATCTCTCAAGCAGCCTATGATGGCTTCGAGGCTTTGGCCCGAGTAGCTGCGGCCGGCATTGGTGCATGCTGTCAGGCTTGGCTACAGTCATCGGACCTCGCGCCATGGGTGCAGGACAAGTTGGTCGATGTCCCCTGCTGAGGTGAAAGTCTCTTTGGCAAGCCCATGGCTGACAAGGCTGCTGAACTCGAGACAGAGACTCTTACCCGGACAAGGCTGTCCAGAAAAACCTCTGCCCCTTCTCAGAAGAAGGAGGGCTCGGGGAAAAAAGACCTTTTACCCGAGGAAGTCATCTGCCTATAAACAGTACCCTCATTATCAGGCCTCTGAAGCTCCCCAACAGGGTCAGCAGGCCAAGGGGCAGGGTCATGGGCCCTGTAGGCAGAAGGCCCCCAAGCCTCCTACTCCGGCTCCTGCTCAGCAGGGAGGGGGATTTTGACTGCAATGGCATAGCCTCTCCTCATCAGCTGGCCCCCATCAGCACTGGAGGCAGGCTGACCCTGTTCGCCCACAGGTGGTCAGCCGTCACAAGGGATACCTGGGTTCTAAGTATAGTCCAGAAGGGCTATCTCCTCCACTTCCACCAGGTATCCCCCTCCTATTTTCCAGGGGAGCCTCCAAGGCTTCCTCTGCACAGGGACTTACTCCTGCAGGAGTTAGCAGGTCTTGTAAAGGAACAGGCAGTGGAACCAGTGCCCCACCACCTGAGGGGTCAAGGCTTCTATTCCAGGTACTTTCTGGTACCAAAATGAACAGGAGGCCTCGGACCCATCCTAGACTTGCGGAATCTAAACAAGTTCCTGGAGAGGGAAAAGTTCAGGATGCTTACCCTTGGAATCCTGCTGCCCTACCTCCAGCAGGGAGATTGGCTATGCTCCTTACATTTAAAGGATGCTTATACTCACATCCTCATTCATCCAGACCACAGACAATATCTCAGATTTGTAGTGGGAGGAAACCATTACCAGTACAGGGTACTGCCTTTTGGCCTGACCTCCGCCCCCAGGGTATTCACCAAGTGCCTGGCGGTGGTAGCGGCCTACCTCAGGGTTCAAGGCCTTTTTGTCTTTCCATACCTGGACGACTGGCTTATCAGGGGTCAATCCCCACAAGAGGCCAATCAAGCCACCCTCTGCACTGTCGCTCTGCTGCAACATCTGGGCTTTGTTATAAACTTCGCAATGTCCACTTTGCACCCTTCGCACTGGACACCCTTCAGGCGAAGGCCTTTTTGCCCATAGACAGGGCACACAGGTTGATGGATCTAGCCAGTCAGTTCCACAGCAATTCTCTGGTCTCCGCCAGACAATTCCTGAGGCTCTTAGGCCACATGGCTTCCACGGTCCATGTGACTCCAAATGCCCGTCTACACATGAGGCCGGCTCAATGGAGCCTCATAACTCAGTGGCACCAACCCACGGGAAACCTCATGGACAGAGTGAGGGTGTCCACACTATTAGAGTCTTCTCTACAGTGGTGGCTTCATCTTCCGAATCTGGTGCAAGGGGTGTTTTTTCAGGCACCTTCACACTCTCAGATTCTGACAACCGATGTTTCTCTTCAAGGTTGGGGTGCACATTGCCAGGGAGCATGTACTCAAGGCCTGTGGTCTCCTTGGGAGGCCGCACAGCAGATCAATCTCTTAGAACTGAGAGCTATCCGCTTAACCCTGAGAACTTTCTTTCTCCCATTTCATCTCTCACCATTCCGTCTTGGTTCAGACGGGCAATCAAGTTGCTATGTTCTATGTGAACAAACAAGGGGGCACAGGGTCCCGCCTTCTATGTCAGGAAGTGCAGAAACTGTGCTCCTGGGCAGTCAATCACGGCATTCTTCTCAAAGCTGTCTATCTCCCAGGTCAGGAGAATTACCTGGCTGACAGATTGAGCAGGATCCTGCAGCCGCACGAATGGCAGTTGAATCCTTTAGTGTTTCAACAGATCTTCCTGAGATGGGGTCTTCCAACCATAGATCTCTTTGCCAGTCCTCTGAACCGTCAACTTCTCAGGTTCTGCTCCAGACAACCGCATCCTCTGAGTAGCAGCGGATGCGTTTCTCATTCCATGGTCTATAGGCTTCCTATACTGTAATGGTGAAAGTCCCCAGGAGGAGATGGAGGTGGAGGAAAATCCTGTTGAAATAAATGATACTGCACTTGTGTACAGGATTTCCAAGCCAGATAAGAAAAAAACACAGCTTTCTGCTGAGCTCAGGCCACGCCCCAGCTCAGAGGGAGAGACAGGCTTCCTCACTGATTGGTCACACCTGGGGGAAGGACAGGGAGTGCCGGGAAGCAAATGCTTTTTAAATCCACAAACAGAGCAGAGAGTTAGCACAGGGAGAAGCATGGGAAGGAGCACAGGAAGGAGCACGAGAAGTGGCAAGGAAACAAGCACGGGAAAAGAGCAAGCTGGAAAGGAACCTTATGAAGAAGGTGAAGGAGAGAGAGAACCTTGGAGAGGACGTTACAGCAAAGCAGAACCTTGGAGCAAGAGAGCTAGCAAGGGAAGCCATTGGAGAGATGGCAATTGGACATACAGCAACAAGGGCTATAGCAGCTGTAGAGGAAAGAAGGAAGAAAGCCTCTTCAGAGCAGGTACCTAACTGGCACTGGAAATAGACATAAGGAAGCTGAATTCCAGAACCTGGAGGATAGCAGGGAAAAAGGGTTCAGCAGTTGTCTAAGAAACTCTGCCAAAGGTAAAGCTACCATTTCTAATGCTGAATCATTGTTAGAAAAGCCATTTGCCTTGGCTACTGTCTAGAAGGCAGACCCAACACCTTTAACTGATAATAGGTGGGGGGAGAGTCTTACATACGGGGAAAACTATAACACTGACAAAAGCCAAACAGCCGAGCCTTCAGAGTTAGAAGCTATAAGCAAGCTGTTGTCAGAAGGAAAAGTTTTCTCTCCTAATGCTAATGTGCCTGTACACGCTGAATTGCTCCTGAACCAGTTCAAGGAATTTCTGGAAGAAAGAAAGTCAGGGAGAACTATTAAACCTGATAGAGATGCCAGTAATTCTAATGCTGTTGAAAGAATGCAAATAGACTCTTGTTTACCAGCTTTAGAAAGTGAATCTTCTCCCATGGATTGCTCTTTATGTTTAAAGGAAGAAGGCATTGTTGAACAGCACTGAAACTGTATGAAATAATATAGAAAGTACTTGCCATACTTGCTGAAGAATTGGAAAGGCTTATGTTTAATAAGCTTAATTGTCTTCTGAGGATAAGAAGCCGTGCTGTGAGAGAGAAAATCATCTGTTGCAGTTTAATTGTTTTCCGTTGAATAACCACACGGGGCAGTGTCCTATGGAAAGTTTATGGGACTGAGAAACAGCTGAGCAGTGCTGAGATATTTCTGTTATGTTTTCTTCTGTTCCTGAAATACCTATATGTTGGAGATGCATCCTTTATGCTTGTTTGTGTTTGAGCTTTGATGCGCTGGAAATTCCCCACAATAAATATTCTTGCAGCCTTGAAGCACTCGTGCCTTAAGGAAATAAGCAAAACTACAAGTCCCAGAATCCCTGGCGACAATAGAAATAGCTTTATTCAAAAGAGGACATTCAAAGGCCTTTCAGCTGGTAAGCTCTCGGGCCCCAGTGGAAGTGTCGCAATACGCGTTTCCTCCCATGCCTCTAGTGTCCAAGACACTGTTCAAAGTGATCCGGGACGAGGCCTTGGTGATCCTGGTGGCCCCCAGGTGGCCAAGGCAACCCTGGTTCCCACTTCTTTTGCAACTAGCGGTGGACACTCCTCTTCCTCTGGGGATGCAACCCGATCTCCTGTCTCAGGAGCAGGGATTTCTCTTACATCCCAATCTCCAGTCCCTCAATTTGATGGCCTGGCTGCTGAAAGGGTAGTTCTAGCGCCCTTACTACTGCCTAGGGAAGTGGAGGACGTGGTCTTGGCTTCTTAGGAGGCAGTCCACCCGAATGTCTTATGCCCTTAAGTGGTGTAGATTCTCTACCTGGTGTACTCAACACAACGAGAATTCTTTCTCATGCCTGGTACCAGTGGTGCTGCAATATTTGCTTCACCTGTCCAACCTAGGCCTTAAGTCCAATTCTGTGAGAGTTCATCTTAGTGCTCTTTCAGCACACCACTCCCCAGTGGAGGGTCAGTCTCTCTCAAGCCATCCTTTGGTGGCTCGCTTCCTCAGAGGCCTGCTTTTGCTTAAGCCTCCAGTGCGTCCACCTGCCCCTGAATGGGATTTAAATGTGGTCTTGCAACGGCTTACTTGCCCACCATTTGAACCTATGGCTACTTGCCCTCTGCGTTTTCTCTCCTGGAAAGCGTTGTTTCTGATAGCCCTTACCTCAGCAAGGCGAGTGAGTGAGCTTCAGGCCCTAGTATCAGATGCACCTTATACTAGGTTCTATAGGAACAGAGTAGTCTTACGGACTCACCCTAAGTTCCTTCCGAAGGTTGTCTCCGCCTTCCACCTCAATCAGGAAGTGGTTCTTCCAACTTTCTTTCCCAGGCTGCATGCCAGCCGGGCTGAGATGGTCTTGCATACCCTGGACTGTAGGAGGGCGTTGTCCATCTACATTGACCGTACGCGGGAGCACCGGAGGGCTGTTCAGCTCTTCGTTTCTTTTGACCCCAATAAGTTGGGGTTGGCTGTCTCCAAGCATACTTTGTCCATATGGGTAGCCGACTGTATCCGCCTGGGCTTACAGGGCAGCCGGCCTCTCCTTGCAGGGGTTGAGTTACGGCTCACCATGTCAGGGCGAAGGCTGCGTCAGTGGCTCATTTCCGCTCTGTTCCGTTGGCAGACATCTGCCGGGCCGCTGCTTGGTCTTCAAGCCAGACTTTTGCGGCCCACTACTGCCTTGAGAGGGAGTCCTGCAGGGACAGTGCTTTTGGGCAGGTGGTACTCCATAATCTCTTTGGGGTTTAGGCAACTCCTACCCTCCGGCCCTGGTGTTGGGCTACCGTTCGGGGGCGTTATCAGAGAAGATTCTTTTCTTGCATGCTGAGGCTCTAGAGTGAGCTCATTTTTCAGCTTTGGGTCTCCGGTAGCCTTAAGCTGGGGAGTCCCATATGTGAGGACTGACTTCCTGCTTGGTCCTGGAGAAAGAGTAGTTACTCACCTGTAACAAGTGTTCTCCAGGAGCAGCAGGAATCAGTCCTCACAACCCTCCCTCCTCCCCTTGGAGTTGCAGTCATATGATTTATTTTGTTTCTTTTTTGCTGTCTTTTAGCTATGTCATCAGACTGGGCAAGATGGCACCCTTGGACAGGAAGGGGACCGCGCATGCGCGCTGCATTCCCAAAGGCTTATTTTTGAAAGCTGGGGAAATGCTCCACAGGGGCTCCGTCGGCGCCAACGTCACGCATATGTGAGGATTGATTCCTGCTGCTCCTAGAGAACACCTATTACAGGTGAGTAACTACTCTAACTCTTGCCTCCTTCCAGAGGAGTGTTCAGGTATATCCTTTGATATCTTATCTCTTCAGGGGAGCAAGGCAGTTCCATCTGTCTGTGCATCCACTTGGTGCTGCAGCGCAGTCTTTTTCTGATTGTGAAGGTGCAGGCAGATTCCCCTTTGGCTCCTTGGGCAGCCCCTCTCAAGGCTTTGTCCCTGGAGACTGGTATTCCTGATGAATTTGACGTCTGAATGGTGCTATAGGCCATGTTCTGTAGAGAAGCCTTTTCTGCTCATCTGGGTAACCACTGTCTCTCTGAAGGTGGTACTATTACTGCTACTACTTATCATTTGAATAATACTGCAAGGTGTATGCAGTGCTGTACAGAGAGATGTAAGAGATGGCCCCTGCTCCTATGAGCTTATTGTCTAGTCAAGACAAGCAACACAGCTGGGGAATGGTAAAGAAACACATAGGTGAACAGGAGACTAGGGGGATCAGGATCCAAAAGCAGTCTCAGAGGTGAGTTTTAAGCCTGGATTTGAACAGGGCCACAGATGGAGCCTGGCATACCTACTCAGGTGGTTTGTTCCAGCATAAGGAGGAGCAAGGTAGAAAGATCAGTCTGGAGTTGGCAGTGGAAGAGAATGGCACAGATAGAAGGGTTCTGCCAGAAGAGCGGAGTTACCGAAGAGTGGCATAGGAAGAGAGAAAGAGAAAAAAAGGTAGTGAGGAGCAGCTGAATGAAGGCACTTGTAGGTCAGTAGTAGAGGTTTTGATACTATTCTTTCTCTCAAAAGTGCTGTTTGTCTTTCACCCTTTGAGATGTGTCCCTGCCCTCTTTCTTGGAGGAGGACCTTTGGTCTGGTCAGTCCACTTGCTGTGTCTGCTGGACGTGAGTAAGGGCATGGGTGAAGGATCTGAAATTACTAATTCCTTAACGTCCCTCCAGTCCAGTCCCTTTCCTCTGGGTTGTGCTCCCCTTCCAGCAGCTTTGGAGACTGAGTTCATCATTGATTTGATGGTTCTCTGGTATAAATACCACTGGCACCACCCACCAGTTTCCAGTAAGCTCAGTATCCAAGCAGCTGGAGGGAAGCAGTAAGCCAGGGAAAGGGCTTACTGGAGAGACATTTAGGAACTGAGGGGTGTAGGCTAGGACGCCTTAGTTTAGGTTTGAGTATTTAGTTTTATTCTTTATTTTTTCCCTTTATTGCCTTTTTGTTAATTTTTCCTACAGATGCATAGATTGTAGAGAGACCTCCCCCCCCCCCCTACCTTCGCGGGCTTCTCTTCCTTCAATTACAAGGGACAGGAGGAGGCTTCCGTCGTCCCGCGCTGGGGGCAGTGTGGAGGAGTGTGAGGCAGGAGAATCCTCTCTTCTCTGCGTGTGGCTGAGGAAGTGCCGGCCGGCGCACGGGGGGCACCCTGCTCGTTCTTCCCGCCATGCGCCAAGGCCCTTGAGGCAGCTGAGCGCGGGGGCAGTGCATCGCCGACAGCGAAAAAAGGCTCCCGGACTGCGAAGAGGTCCCGTAAGCGGGGGAGTGTGTTCGGGCAGGCAAGGCAGTGGCGGCGGGCCTTGTGGTGTTTTGGCGGCCACAAGGCCGCGGACCGTATGGCTCAACGCAGCATTCTGCAGGAAAACAGAAGGTATGTGGCAATTTTATGCACGTCACACATCATTTAGGGGGCTTTTCAGAGGGAGCTTTTGGGGACAGCTCCAGGGGCCCTTTAAATTGATTTGTAAAAAAAATAAATAAAGAAAAAATAAAGAAAAAGGAAACTTTAAAGGTTCTGTTTAGTGTATAGTTAATAATATAGATATAGGTGGTCTCGTGTTGCTCTTAGTGGCTGTTTAATATGCCTGGGAGACCTCAGTGCTTGGTTTGCGGCACCCGGTGGGGCACGGTATCCGAAGTCGGGATCTGCAGAGGCTGCGCGGCAGAGGCCGCCTCAGTTGAACAGGGAATGCAGATGAGTGGATCACAGGATTTACTGCCTTCCGACACTCAGGGTTCTGGGGCTCCTCTGGAAGTGGGGCGTGTGCCAGTCTCTCCTCTGCCCTTGGTTTTGGAGCAGTCAGCCCCTCCGCCTTCTCAACCCACTCCCTCTACTTCCTTGGAACTGGAGGGAGGAGGATGGGGAGGTTTCTCCCCTGAATTCATTTTACTTATGCACAAGGCGTTTTGTTTGCGTCAGCAGGGAACGGTTGGCAACCGTGCAGGGTCGTGGGGATGCAGAACAGGGAGGGGACATTGGAACAGGAGGAGATGGTCGTTCCCCCTAAGCGGGCTAAGCTAGTGAATGAGGATGCTCTTAGGTCATCTCTGTCTGAAACATTGGAGGGCGAGGCCTCCGATAGGGATTTGGGGGAAGGTGAGGAACTAGGAGAGATTCCTGAGGAGGACCAGACCCGGATTGTTCGGGTTTTCCGTCAGGAGGAGCTCCCGGCATTGATTGGGGAGACCCTGAAGGTGCTCAATATGGCTTAGGAATTTGCAGCGGATGAAGAGGTGCTGGAAGTGCTGCTGATTCAGGCTGTCAGTAAATCTCATAAGGTTTTTCTGGTGTACCGGGTGGTTCTTCAGATGATTTAGGAGGAATGGAATCAGCTGGAATCCGGTTTAAGGTGGGTACGGTCTATGGCTCGTCTGTACCCTTTGCCTGAGTTGGATAAATAGTTGCTGCAGTTGCCTAGGGTGGATGCGGCGGTGACAAAAGACAACTATTCCTGTTGAGGGCAGTGCTGCCCTTAAGGATACTCAGGATAGGAAGCTGGATGCATTGCTAAAACAGGCCTTTGATGTTAGTGCACTGGCTCTCCAGGCTTCAGTGTCCGGCGCCTGGATATATCCAGGGCTTGCCTGCGGTGGTTACAGCAGCTTCAGGGAGCTGGCAACCAGTCCGGTGATGCGCAGGGGGAAGCGGCCAGGATCGAGTTGGGGGCCACTTACCTGGTGGATAGTCAATATGATCTCATTAGAAGCTTAATGAAGAACATGGCTTCTGTGGTAGCGGCCCGGTGTTACCTGTGGCTGCGCAATTGGGCGGCGGATGCTTCTTTGAAAGCATGCCTCAGCAGGCTTCCCTTTAAGGGAAAGTTGCTTTTTGGAGAGGATTTGGATAAGTTGGTGAAGGAACTTGGCGAGACTGAGGGAGGCAGGCTCCCTGAAGAAAGACTGAAGCAGAACTGGATGCCTGCTCCCACGCATAGTCAGCCACGGGAGTTTCTGAGGTTTTGGGCGGCCAGATCGCCACCCTTTCAGAGGGGCCGTTTCCCCTCCAGAAGGCAAGATTTCTGGGGATTTCGGGGAGCAGGAAGAGGTTTGGTGCCTCTTCGTCTTCCTCAGGTCCTAGAAAGTCACAGTGAAACAACGGGGGCCCGGGAAGGAGTTCTGCCGGTGGGATGCAGACTAAGGCAGTTTTTCTCCGCCTGGGCCCAGGTCACGTCGGAGTGGAGGAGTGGCCTAGTGGTTGGGGCAAGGTACTTCAGGCCGGAAGGTCGGGGGTTCAAATCCCACTAGAGGACAGCAACCTTGGGCCGGAAGGACTGGGGTTTCTAGTCCCACAGGTGCTCCTTGTGGTCTTGGGCAAGCCACTTAACCCTCCATAGCCCATGTTCCCTGTAAAATAGTTATCTCCAAGTTATAATGCCCTGTTCAATGTAATTTCAGTTTTGTTCAATGTAAACCGCACTGATGCAGAATAGCGTGGTATATAAGAGAATGTAAATAAATAAAAAATAAATAAATAAATCAGTGGGTTCTGGAGATGGTCCAAAAAATATATGCCCTCGAGTTTGCAAGACCGGTCCTTATGGCGTTCGTGCAGTCCCCTTGCAGATCCCCAGCAAAGACCGTGGTGGTGGAGGTCACGCTTGCACGGCTGCTGTTGCTAGAAGCAATGATACCGGTTCCTTTAGACCAGTACGGTTGCGGTCGATACTCCATTTATTTTGTAGTTCCCAAGAAGGAAGGTTCTTTTCGACCGATCCTCGATCTAAAACGGGTCAGTCGTTGTCTCAGGGTCCCGCACTTTCGCATGGAGACTCTGAAGTCTGTGATTGTGGCTGTCCGGCAAGGGGCGTTTTTGACATCCCTAGATCTCACGGAGGCATATTTGCATATTCCTATATGTAGGTCACATCAGCAGTTTCTGAGGTTTGCGGTGCCAACGGGACATTTTCAGTTCCAAGCTTTGCCATTCAGCCTGGCAACGGCCCCGCGGACCTTCACCGAGGTGATGGTCGTGGTGGCCAAGGCACTGTGCAAGGAAAGGATTTTGGTTCATCCGTATCTCAACGACTTGCTGATTCGGGCAAAGTCCAAGGCAGAGAGTCTGGAGGTAACGGACAGAGTGGTCGGTTGATCTGAAGGAACTGGGCTGGGTTATCAACCTGACAAAGAGCAGGTTGGTGCCCACGTAGGAAATTGAGTATCTGGGGGAAAGGTTTGACACCGGCCGGTGCAGAGAGCGAGGGACTTGAGGCATTTTGTGTGGTAGTTTCTAGCCATGCCGGCGCCTTCAGCCTGGCATTATTTGCAGGTGTTGGGGGACCATGGCAGCAACGATCGAGTTGGTGCCGTGGGCCAGGGCTCACATACGGCCGCTTAAGTGGGCCCTGCTCTGTCTTGGTCCCATCAGCGTCAGTCCTTGTTGGTAGAACTCCCCTGCCCCCCGGTGGCCAAGAGAGCATTGCAGTGGTGGCTCAATCCGGGGAATCTGGAGCGCGGAATGCTCCTCGAACCTCCGCAGTGGCTCCAGTTGACGACAGATGCCAGTCTGACGGGGTGGGGGGCTCACTGTGAGGGCCATTTCGCCCAGGGTCTCTGGAATATGATGGAAGCCCAGTGGTCCATCAACAGATTGGAGATGCGGGCGGTGGCTCTGGCTCTCGAGGCGTTTGAGCATTTGGTCCCTCCACAAAGCGGTCTGGGTGCTGTCTGACACCATCACCACAGTGGCTTACATCAACCGTCAAGGCGGGACGAGCAGTCCTCTGCTGGAAGAGGAAGTGGAGAGCTTGTTGCAGTGTGCCGAAGCTCATCTAATAACCTTGTTGGCGCAACATGTGGCCGGCATAGAGAATGTCACGGCAGATTACCTGGGCAGGTACAAGGTAGACCACGGTGAATGGGAACCTTGCCAGGAAGTGTACGAACAGGTAATAGGCTGTTGGGGGGTCCCGGTCATGGACCTCATGGCTCGGTGGGAGCCGGCCAAGGCAAGCCGGTTCTTCAGCTGAAGGAAGGAAAGGATGTCGGAGGGCCTCAATACTCTGGTTCAGAGATGGTCTGCCGAGGGCCTTCTGTATGTTTTTCTGCCTTGGGCTCTCATAGGAAGGGTGCTGCAGCAGGTGGAAGCCCCCCGAGGGTTAGTGATTCTCATAGCCCTGAACTGGCTGCGGCGACCGTTGTATGCCGATCTCGTGAGGCTGCTAGCCGATTGACCATGATGCCTGCCATGCAGGGGCGATCTCCTGGCTCAGGGTCCCGTGCGGATGCCTCAGGTGGATGAGTTCTCGCTTGCGGCTTGGCTATTGAGAGGGCAAGGCTCCGTAAGAGGTGATATTTGGGAGCTGTGATCATGACCTTGTTAAATGCTCGCAAGCGCTCGACCTGCCTCTTACATGAGGATCTGGAAAATATTTGAGGGCTGGTGTACAGTCCAGGGGAAGAGACCCCTTGCAGTTTCGGTGCCGGAGGTGTTAGAGTTTTTGCAGGTAGGTTTTGAGAAGGGTCTTGCGGCCAGTTCTTTGCGGGTGCAGTTGGCGAGCATTTCCTGTTACATGGGCAAGGTCCACGGTAAGTCTTTAGGAGAACATGCGGACATAGGTAGGTTCCTGAGGGCGGTAAGGCACCTGCGGCCTCAGCAGAGATCGGCGGTCCCTCCTTGGGACATTAATTTGGTGCTCAATGCTTTGGCTGGGGAACATTACGAGCCAGTGGGGAAAGCTTTGAAGGACTTAACTCTCAAGGCAGTTTTTATAGTGGCTATCTGTTCCACTAGGCGTATTTCGGAGCTCCAGGCTCTGTCGTGTCATCCGCCTTTCATTTCTTTCTTTAAAGAGAAGGTGGTCTTACGTACGGTTCCTTCCTTTTTGCCAAAGGTGGTTTCACCTTTTCACGTGAATCAGTCTGTTTCTCTCCCTTCCTTTCCAAAGGGGGGGAGGGGCTGGAAGCAGATAATGCACGTTTGCACCGTCTGGATGTGCGCAGGTTGCTGAAGCGGTACCTCAGTTGCATGGCAGGAGCTGCTGGAAGGGGAGCACAACCGAGAGGAAAGGGACTGGACTGGAGTTCCTTCAGGAACACTAATTAGCAGGTAAGGCCTAATTACTTCTTCCTTCCATTGATCAGACCCTTTGGCTCTCTCCAGGAGTCCAAGGACAGTTAGTGGCCGTGTCCCCTTTTTGCCCACTGGATTGGGGAAGCTGTTTGTGCAACCTCCCTTCTGTGTGGGATACTATATGTGTATTGGAAGGAGTCTGTACTCACCCTACTAGGGCACGAGCTTCCTCTTGGTCTGTTTCCATCTTGCTGTCTCCAACAGATGTCTGTTGGATGGCTTCTTGTTGTTCCCTGAGCACCTTTGTGACGTGCTACAGATTACATATGGGAGCTGCTGTGGCAGGTGCTTTTGGCAGCGCAGTAATCTCTGAAGTACTGTCTTTCTCCCACCCTGGGTCCTCATTTCTTGGGTACGTCCCAGCTTAGCGCAGGGGTGGGCAATTCCGGTCCTGGAGTGCCGCAGACCAGTCAGGTTTTCATGATGTCCCTAATGAATATTCATGAGATCTATTTGCATCCACTGCCTTTCATTGTATGGAAATAGGTCCTTGAATATTCATTAGGGACATCGTGAAAACCTTACTGGTCTGCGGCCCTCCAGAACCGGAATTGCCCACCCCTGGTCTAGTGGGTTAAGGAAGGAAACATTTTACATACCTGATAACTTTCTTTCCTTGAATCTTGCTAGACCAGTCCAGGACCCACCCTGGGAATGTTGCACCTTCAGTTTGGGAATTTTGGATGCCTTTTCATTGCCCTTTCACTGCCTTCTCTGCTTGTCAGTATCTGTGTTTAATGCAGAGTCATATATGATAAGAGAGCCATGTTTGATCGCACTTGTGGTTGTGTTAATGCTTGTTCTGAGTTCTTCAGTTTTGCTTTCTGCTTAAGAAGTGTCATTAGCATCTCCAGGAACAAGCAGTAATGTAGTCTTCACATATGGGTATCGTCGGTACCGACGGAGCCTGCGCGGGAACGCTCCCCAGCATCCAGTAGGAACGCTTTTGGGCGCATCCCTCAGCACATGCGCGCTGCCTTTCCAACTGTCCCTCTTCAGTTCTTCGTTTTCCACAGAGCCAACAGGATCTATTCCCTGTCACCGCAGAAAATTCCGTCTTTAAATTTCTTTCTTGTGGTCGCGTTTGCCTACCGCACGACGCCTACCGGTACCGCCGGTTCTTTCCTTTTCTTTTTATAAAAAAACCCCAAAAAACGTAAACTTAGACTGTTTCTTTTCAGAAACTTTCCCCTTTGGTGCTAGGTGCCATTTTGGACATTAGGCCCCATTTTCCTAAATCATGGAAAAACCAACTAGTGGTTTTAAAAAATGTACTAAGTGTGGCGGTATCATTTCCATCACTGACACCAATGATTGGTGTCTAAAATGTTTAGGACCTGATCATTCTCCAACTGAATGTCTCTCCTGCATGGGGATGACCAAAAGAGGAAGACAGAACCGGGCCGCAAAGCTCGGGTACCCTCTTTTTTTTCAGATTCCAGATCCATAGCATCAACATCATCAAGGGCCTCTTCTTCCTCCCATGGATCTCAGGTAACTAAACATAAAAGCCGGTCCTCAAAGGGTAGCTCTCCTGCTAAGCATCGAGAGGCCATTCGCATTGCCCTTGAGGGAACCACACCGGCAAAACAGCCCCGGCGGGAGGCTTCAGCTTCCAAAGCATCGATGGGGCTTCAGGATGTTCTCGAGGCCTCAACCTCGGAAGAACTACCTGTGCCATGCTCGGGGGTTCTGGCCGTCCTTACCGGTACCGACACCCAGGCATCCGCAGCGTCGATAGACCAGAGGTTTCTGGCTATCGAGCGCAGTATCAGTTCTCCTTTCAGCTGCGGTACCGGTGCTCCCAAGGGCACCGGTACCGACATCGACACCGATGCCGGTACAGTACCGACGATGCCAGTACTGACAGTACCGGCCCCGGTGGGAATTCTTCCCATGTCATCTCTGGCTGGAGTTGACAAAGCAGTACCGGGTCACCTCGGTACCGACTTCGATCGGTACCGGGATCGTGTTTTGCAAGAGCATCGGGTTCAGGAATACTTTGATTCCTCCGATTCTGAAGAGACCGACAATTCTACTGGCACTAGAGGGTTTCTCCTAGAAGATCCCTCTTCTCCCCAACGCAGAATGTCACCTCCAGAGGACATGTCGTTTCAGGATTTCATCTGTGATATGGCCAAAGGTCTTTCAATCATAGTAGCTCCTGAAGAGGAACCCAGAGCAAAGGAATTGGAAATCCTCCAATATCTTAAAGCTCCTAAGAAGGCAGCCACTCTGCCTATCTATGAAATTCTGCATAGCTTGATGCTCAGAATGTGGGAGACACCTCTGACCACTTCTTCTCACTCTAGGAGACTTGATACTATGTATAGAGTTCCACCATGTCCTGGTTTTCAGAAAACTCAGCTGCCACACCATTCAGTGGTAGTGGAATCAGCCATGCGTAGGATGAAAAGTGCAAAGAGGCATGCATCCAATCCTCCAGGTCGTGAATGCAGGACTCTGGATGCTTTTGGACGCAGGACTTTTCAAGCTTCCATGCTTTCAGCTAGGATCAGTTCATATATCCTATATATGGGAATGTAACTCAAAGAAGGCACAGGAGACTTGGAACTTATGAGCCCATTTCTCCCAGATAAGAGACAAGATTTTCTTGCTCTAGTCAAGCCTGCTCAGAATGTCTCCAAGTTTGTCAATCGTGCAGCCTTCGACTGCTTCGAATGCATCAGCAGAACCTCTGCTATTGCCATTGGCGCACGACGGATTGCCTGGCTACAGGCATCAGACTTGGAGACTTGGGTACAGGACAAGTTAGGCAATATTCCTTGCAGGGGGGAAAATCTCTTCGGCAAGAACTGGCAGGAAAAGGCTAATGAGTTAGATGCTGACAATTCTACCTTAGATTGTCAGTCTACAGCCACTCCAGCCAAAAGGAAGCCTTATAAAAACCCCTCTTTTAGCAAAAAGAGGAAGTTTTATCCTTCCTATACCCAGCAGAGGTCAGACTCCAGGTCTAGTTGCCCAAAAGGGACAAACTAGACAGCAAAAGAAACCAAAAGGCCCGAGAGCCCAACCAGCTCTCCAGGTTCAGCCCCTTCAAGGGCTTTGACTCCTTCCTAGAGAGCTTTGCCTTCCTGCCTCTGAGGGGTCCCCAACCCCCCAATATTCCGGGCAGGTTATGTCACTTTGTCAACAGATGGCATCAGATAACAGAAGAGTGGACTTTGTCCATTGTAGGAGAGGGGTACAAGCTTGATTTTCACAGCATACCCTCTCCTACAATTCTAAAGAAATTCAATTCACAAACCTCTGCAGACAATCTGCTAGATCACGAGGTCTCCACACTTCTTGCCCAAGGGGCAATAGAGGAAGTACCCATTCTTCAACAGGGGCAGGGTTCCACTTCCCCTATTTTCTTATTCCAAAGAAAACAGGGGGGGACAGACCCATCCTAGACCTCAAAGAATTGAACAAATTATCTGTTTCGAGAGAAATTCAAAATGATTTCTCTAGGAACTCTTCTGCTATACCTTCAAAGCCAGGACTGGCTTTGCTCTCTAGACTTCAAGGTTGCATACACTCACATTCTCATCCATCCAGATCACAGGAAATTCTTACATTTCCTTGTCAGGGGAAGACATTTCCAGTACAGGGTTCTTTCTTTTGGTCTGGCTTCAGCACCAAGGGTATTCACGAAATGCATGGCTGTAGTAGCTGCATTTCTACGAACCCTGGAGATTTTCGTCTTCCCTTACTTAGACGACTGGCTCATTCGGGCTTCCACAGTTGCAGAGGCCAGCACTGCACTGTCCCGTACAATGCAAATCCTCCAATACAATAAACTTCCCGAAATCTCAACTAGTTTCTTCCCAATGCCTAGAATTCATAGGAGCCTGTCTGGATACCAGACAGGCAAGGGCTTTCCTTCCACAAGCCCGGTGTCTTCGCTTAATGCAGCTGGCTTCCCAAGCAGCAGGCAAATCCTCCCTCACTGCTCGGGAGCTACTGCAGTTACTGGGACACATGGCATCCACAGTTCATGTAGTCCCATATGCTCGCCCTCCACATGCGAGCAGCTCAGTGGACCCTCTCCACACAGTGGACACAGGCCACGGGTCATTTGTCGGACAAAATAACAGTCTCTCAACGACTAATTTTGTCCCTCCAATGGTGGCAATCACTAGAAAATCTGACAGTGGGGTCACCTTTCCATCAACCCCTGTTTCAGGCCACCCTAACAGATGCTTCACAGGTGGGTTGGGGAGCACACCTGAATCATCTCTCTACCCAGGGCACCTGGACTCCACAGGAGACTGGTTTACACATAAACCACCTGGAATTAAGAGCAATTTATTTAGCTCTTCGAGTGTTCCACGCCCAGCTCAGCTACAAGATGGTCCTAGTCCAGATGGACAATCAGGTAGCCATGTTCTATGTGAACAAGCAGGGCGGAACAGGCTCTCTGTCGTTATGCAACGAAGCTTTACGACTATGGGCCCTCGCCAGAGAGCATCAAATTCACCTTCTAGTGGTATATCTTCCAGGCATTCAAAACCTTTGGGCAGACAAACTCAGTCGAGTACTGCTACCTCACTAGTGGTCACTCCACCTAGACCAGGTGGCAAAGATATTTCATCTCTGGGGCACTCCAGACATAGACCTCTTTGCAAGTCCACTGAATGCCAAACTTTCCCGGTTCTGTTCCAGGATTCCGGCACACAACTGTCAGGCAAGGGATGCCTTCCTCCTTCACTGGGGTCAGGACTTCCTTTATGCCTTCCCACCCATTCCCCTCATCCCAAGACACTCTTCAAGCTTCAGAGAGACAAGGGTCGCATGATTCTTGTAGCACCACGATGGCCACTCCAAACGTGGTATTCCCTGCTTCTGCATCTCTCTCAAGCGGCACCTTGGAGTTAGGGCATGCTCCAGATCTCCTTTCCCAGGAGAACGGGACGCTATGGCACCCGAATCCCCAGTCCCCCTGCACCTCACGGCCTGGTTGCTGAAGGCTTAGACCTCCAGGATTTCAACCTGTCCCAGCAGGTAAAAGATATCCTTCAGGCTTCTAGGAAACTTTCCACAAGAAGATCTTATGCCTTCAAGTGGAAACGTTTTACTATATGGTGCTCCAAGAGGGGATTAAACCCCCTGGTCATACCCTTAGAATCGATACTAGAGTATCTCCTTCACTTATCGAATTCTGGGTTAAAGACCAATTCGGTAAGAATCCATCTTAGTGCAATTGCAGCTTCTTATAAGCCTCTAAATGGACAACCAATTTCCTCTCATCCACTCCTATCTAGATTTATGAGAGGCCTTCTATTAACTAAACCTCCCATTAAGCCACCACCGGTGGCATGGGATCTAAATCTAGTTCTCGGGCAGCTCATGAAGCCACCTTTTGAGCCTTTAGCCATTGCAGCCCTTAAGTTTTTGACATGGAAGGTCATCTTCCTAATTGCAATCACCTCTGCCCGGTGCATTAGTGAATTGCAAGCTTTAGTGGCTGATCCTCCTTATACTAGGTTTCATCATAAGGTTGTTCTTCGAACTCACCCACATTTTATGCCAAAGGTGGTTTCGCCTTTTCATTTAAATCAATCAATTTACCTTCCTGTATTTTTTCCGAGGCCTCACGCCTCTAATGCAGAAAGAAACCTTCATACTCTGGATTGTAAAAGAGCCTTGGCCTTTTACATACAAAGAACACAGCAACATAGAAAGTCCTCACAACTTTTTATAGCTTTTGACCCTAGTCATTTCGGACTTCCAGTCTCCAAAAGAACTTTATCTAAATGGATTGCCCAATGTATATCCTTTGCTTATTGAGAGTAAGGGTCTTCCTCTTCAGGACCATGTCACAGCTCATAATATGAGAGCCATGGCAGCTTCTATGGCTAATCTCCACTCTGTGTCTATCGATGACATTTATCGAGCAGCCACCTGGGCTTCGGTACACACCTTCACAGCCCACTACTGCCTAGATAAAGCCTCCCGTTGGGATGCCGCCTTTGGCCAAGCTGCTGTTCAATATCTCTTTCAAACCTAAACCAACTCCTACCCACCAACCCTGGTGGGATGCCAGAGATCCATGGGAGGAAGGATTCTCACCTTCGACGGTGGCACCTTCCTGGGGCTATCTCCCTGGCATCTTCAGCTAGGGCGTCCCCATATGTAAAGACTAAATTCCTGCTTGTTCCTGGAGATAGCGTAGATCTCCAGGAACAAGCAGGAATGAGTCCTCACATATGGGTACGTCGGTACCGACGGAGCCTGCGCGGGAACGCTCCCCAGCTTCCCAGAAGGAAAGCTTTTGGGAGCATCCCACAGCGCCTGCGCGCTGCCTTCCCGCCTTTCCTAACCAACTCTCCTCAGTTCTTCTTTTCCGTGGAGCCAGCAGGTCGTGTTCCTGTCACCGCTGAAGAAGTTCTTTATTTTAATTTATTTCTTTGGTTGCGTGTCTGCCTTCCCCGACGCCGGACCGGTACCGCCGGTCTTTTCTTTTCTTTTCTTTCTAAAAAAAAAAAAAAATATTTTTTTTTTCCTCACTTGGTGTATTTTTCTTCTTAGGCCTCCAGGCCCACAAGAAAAATTTCCCTCATGGAAAAACCAGCCTCCGGGTTCAAAAAATGCACTAAGTGTAGCGGTACAATTTCTGTTACAGATACCCATGAATGGTGTCTTAAATGTTTGGGTCCTGAACACTCCATTCCGGATTGCCAGTCCTGCTCTCTAATGTCTAAACGAGGGTTACAGAACCGAGCAGCCAAGCTCCATGTGTTGTTTCCCATGGATGCACCGGCGATGGCATCGACATCTTCCAGGTCTTCCTCTCCTGATGGGTCTCAGGTAACCAAACATAAACCTAGCAGGTCCTTGAAGGGCAAATCTCCCTCTAAGCATCGAGATGCCTCCGGGCTTGCCCTTGAGGATCCTGCCCCAGCCAAACAACCCCGGCGGGAAGCTCCGGCTTCCAAAGCTCCTCCTATGGGGTTACAGGTTGACATCGATGGCACGGCCTCGACCTATCACCTGTTAAACTGCTCTGGGGTACCGGCACTTTCTCCCGGTACCGACATCCAGGCAGTCGTGGCGTCCATGGATCACACTGTCCAATCCATGCAGCAGGCTATAATGGCTTTTATTAAAGCTGCGACGCCGACGGTACCGCAACGAGTTCTGTTGTCAGTACCGGCACCGGTACCAGCGCCGATACCGGTACCGACTGCATCGACATCGGCCAGGATACCGACTCCGGTTCCTTGTCCAGGGCTATTTCTCGGTACCGATCCGGTACCGGGGACGCCCGATGTCGGTACCGATCGATACGCGTATCGATCGTTGGAAGCGGACAGACGATACTTCGATTCCTCTGATGATTCTGATTCATCGGATGAGTCTCCTGAAGTATCCATTACCCTTCCTGAGGAGCCTACTTCTCCAAAAAGGAGAATGTCTCCTCCAGAGGATTTGTCCTTTCAAGACTTCATAATAGAAGTGGCTAAAGGACTCTCTATTTCAGTAACCTCTGAAACAGAGCCTAGAGCAAAAAAATTAGATATTTGAGGATACTTTAAGGCTCCCAGAGAGGCAGTCACCTTGCCAATTCATGAAATTCTTCATGAACATATGATTGACTTATGGGAGACTCCTCTCACCCTTTCTCCTCATTCTCGCAGATTGGACACTATGTACCGTGTCCCTCCTTGTCCTGGATTTCAGAAAACTCAGCTTCCTCACCACTCCATTGTGGTGCAGTCAGCTATGAAAAGGATAAAGAGTACCAAAAGACACTCTTCTGCTCCTCCAGGAAGAGAATGCAGGACCTTGGATGCTTTTGGTAGGAAAATCTTCCAAGCCAGCATGCTTATTGCCAGAATCAACTCATATAGCCTTTATATGGGTATGTTTCTAAAGGAAGTTGCACAAAAGCTGCACAACTTTCTCCCTTTTCTTCCAGAGGATAAAAGGGATGAGTTCCTCCTTTGGCTTAAGCATACTCAAGACATTTCAAAGTTTTCCAACAGGGCAGCCTTTGACTCCTTTGAAGGTGCCAGCAGAGCCTCAGGCATTGCCATAGCTGCTCGCAGAATTGCTTGGCTCCAGGCTTCTGATCTAGAGCCCTGGGTTCAGGATGGCTTAGGAAATCTGCCCTGTACGGGTGAAAATCTCTTTGGCAAAGAGTGGCAAATAAAAGCCACTCAAATGGATGCAGAGAATTCTGCTCTGGATAGACTTTCCAAGTCAACCTCCATTCCAGCCAAGAAAAAAACTTTCAAAAAGCCTTTTTACAAAAGGAGCAGATTTCCTTCCACTTCTGGCCAACAATCTTCTACAGGTCGCTTTGCTACTTAAGCGTCAGCAACCTAAACAGGCCAGGCCTAAACCTGCAGGGACTGCTACAACCCAGCAGTCCCAACCCCCTCAGGGTTTTTGACTTGATACTAGAGAACTTAACCTTTCTGGCTCTACAACAGCCAGAACCTCTCACCATTCCAGGAAGGTTAGCTCATTTTGCTCCCAGATGGGAGCAAATCACATCAGAGCATTGGACCCTCTCCATCATAAGAGAGGGCTACAAACTTCATTTCTCAGACCTTCCTCCCTACACCATGGTGAGACACTTCAATTCTCCCACATCTCTCCTCGACCTTCTGGATCAGGAGGTGACTACCCTTCTGGCCCAGGGGCCATAGAAGAAGTTCCTCTTCTTCAACAGGGGTCAGGGTTTTACTCCCCCTATTTTCTCATTCCAAAGAAAACAGGGGGATACAGACCCATTCTAGATCTCAGAGAATTGAACAAATTCCTATGCAAGGAGAAGTTCAAGATGCTTTCTCTAGGCACACTCCTTCCATACCTGCAGAGTCAGGATTGGCTTTGTTCTCTAGATCTCAAGGATGCGTACACTCATATCCTCATCCATCCATCTCACAGAAAACTCCTACGTTTTCTGTTCCAGGGAAAACATTACCAATACAGAGTGCTTCCTTTCGGTCTAGCCTCTGCTCCAAGAGTGTTCACCAAATTCATGGCAATAGTTGCTGCATTTCTACGCACTCTGGGAATATTTGTCTTCCCATATCTGGACGACTGGCTCATCCGAGCTCCAACCCAGTCGGAGGCTCAGATCTCCCTGAACCGCACCAGGCGCATTCTGTAATACCTGGGACTTGTGGTAAACCTCTCAAAGTCCCAGCTCACCCCTACTCAGTCCCTGGAATTCATAGGGGCCTGGTTGGACACCACTTCTGCAAGGGCCTACTTTCCTCAGGCCCGTTGTCAACGTCTAGTGCAGTTAGCCTCCCAGATTCAGTCAAAGAGCCACTTAACTGCCAGGGAGATGCTACAGCTGCTAGTCTATATGGCTTCCACAGTACATGTGGTACCCTATGCTCGCCTACACATGAGAGCAGCTCAATGGACTTTGTCCACCCAGTGGACTCAAGCTTCAGGAGCTCTCTCAGACCAAATAGCAACCTCCAAACGTCTCTTTTGGTCTCTCCAATGGTGGATGTCCACTCAAAATCTGTTGCTGGGGTCCCCCTTCCAACCTTTGTTACCCCAAACAACCCTCACAACAGATGCCTCCCAAACAGGTTGGGGAGCTCATCTACAAGTCCTCTCCACCCAAGGCACTTGGTCCCCACAGGAGACCTCTCTTCATATCAACCACTTGGAACTTCGAGCAGTGTTCCTAGCTCTCAAGATATTTCATACCCTCCTCAGCTACAAGACAGTCCTCATTCATACGGACAATGAAGTAGCCATGTTTTACATAAACAAGCAAGGAGGAACTGGCTCTCTGTCGCTTTGCAACGAAGCTCTAAGATTATGGGCCTTCGCCAGAGAGCATCAAATCCATCTCCTGGCAGTATACCTCCCAGGAATCCAAAACTCTTGGGCAGACAGACTCAGTCGAGTTCTGCTTCCACACGAATGGTCCCTGCACATGGATCAGGTACTCAGAATCTTCCAAGAATGGGGAACCCCGGACATAGACCTCTTTGCAAATCCGTGGAATGCCAAACTTCCCCGGTTCTGTTCCAGAATTCCGTGTCAGGGAGTTCAGGCCAAGGATGCCTTCCTCCTTCATTGGGGACAGGGCTTCCTGTATGCCTTTCCACCCATTCCTTTGATTCCCAAGACTCTGTTCAAACTCCAGAGGGATCAAGGATCTATGATCCTCATAGCTCCACGCTGGCCACGCCAATTGTGGTACCCTCTACTTCTGCATCTCTCCCAAGCCCCCTCCCTGGACTTCGGAGCTGCGCCAGACCTTCTGTCCCAGGAGGAAGGAACTTTGTGGCATCCAAACAAGATGGGAGAGTTAGAATATATAGCACTAAACGAGAGGTTAGATATGATTGGAATATCAGAGACATGGTGGAAGGAGGACAACCAGTGGGACACTGTGATACCTGGGTACAAACTATATCGAAATGATAGAGCTGATCAAATTGGTGGAGGGGTTGCGCTCTATGTTAGAGAGGGCATTGAGTCAGAAAGGATTAAAGTTTTGCAAGAAACAAAATTTGCTGTAGAATCTCTATGGATTGAAATTCCATGTAAAAAGGGGAAGGCGATGGCAGTGGGGGTGTACTATCGTCCGCCTGGCCAGAATGAACAAATGGATGATGAAATGCTCAAAGAAATCAAGGAAGCTAGCAAAAGTTACAGTGCAGTAATAATAATGGGTGATTTCAATTACCCCGGCATCGACTGGGTCAGTGTCACAACAGGACATGCTAGGGAGATAAAGTTCCTAGATGAAATAAATGACTGCTTCTTGGAGCAGCTGGTTCATGAACCGACCAGAGGGGAAGCAATATTAGACCTAGTCCTTAGTGGAACACCAGATGTAGTGCAAGAGATAAGGGTGTTGGGGCCACTTGGCAATAGTGATCATAGCATGATCGCCTTTGATTTAATTAGTGGAGGAGGGATAGTAAGGAAATCCACAGTACTACCCTTTAACTTTCGAAAGGGAGACTATGATAGAATGAGGAAAACAGTTAAGAAAAAACTAAAAGGAGCAGTTGCAAAGGTTAAAGACGTACAACAAGCTTGGGTGTTGTTGAAAAATACTATCTTGGAAGCCCAGACCAGCTGTATTCCACGCTTTAAGAAAAGTGGAAGGAAGTCCAAAAAATTGCCAGCATGGTTTAAAGCTGAGGTCAGAGAGGCTGTTGTTGCCAAAAAAGCATCTTTCAAGAAATGGAAAAAAGAGCCAAATGATGAAACCTGGAAACAGCACAAGCACTGGCAAGTCAAATGCAAGGCATTGATAAGGCAGGCAAAGAGAGAATTTGAGAAGAAGCTTGCTGCGGAAGCAAAAACGCGAAATAAAGACCTTTTCAAGTACATTCGTAGCAAAAAACCCGTGAGAGAGTCAGTTGGTCCATTAGATGATAAAGGGGTTAAAGGAGCACTAAGAGGCGACAAGGCGATAGCGGAGAGACTGAATGAATTCTTTGCTTCGGTCTTTACTGAGGAAGATGTAGGGATGTTACCCACGACTGAAGTGGTATTTAAAGGTGTGGAAGAATTGAAGGAAATATCGATACATCGGGAAGATGTCTTACAACTATTAGATAAACTGAAGAGTAGCAAATCACCTGGGCCGGATGGTATACATCCAAGGGTGTTGAAAGAACTGAAATTTGAGATTGCAGACCTGCTATCAGTAATCTGTGAACTATCATTAAAATCATCTCTAATACCTGAGGATTGGAGGATCGCCAATGTAACACCAATTTTTAAAAAAGGGTTCGAGGGGTGATCCGGGAAACTACAGACCGGTGAGCCTGACATCAGTACCGGGAAAAATGGTAGAAACCATCATAAAGAATAAAATTACTCAGCATATAGATAGTCATGACCTAAAGGGAGACAGCCAACATGGCTTTAGACAAGGAAGATCTTGTCTTACTAATCTGTTATGTTTTTTTGAAGGAGTGAATAAACAGGTGGACAAAGGTGAGTCGGTTGATATTGTGTATCTGGACTTTCAGAAAGCCTTTGACAAGGTCCCTCATGAGAGACTTTTGGCAAAACTAAAGAGTCATGGGATAGGAGGCAGTGTACTACTATGGATCAGGAACTGGTTAAAAGATAGAGAGCAGAGGGTAGGGCTAAATGGCCAATTTTCCCAAAGGAGAAAGGTGAATAGTGGTGTACCCCAGGGATCTGTGCTGGGTCCGCTGCTTTTTGACATATTCATAAATGACCTGGAAAGTGGAATAACGAGTGAGGTTATCAAATTTGCTGATGACACAAAACTATTTAAAGTTGTTAAAACCCAGGAGGATTGTGGAAAATTGCAAGAGGATCTTGATAAATTGGAAGACTGGGCATCAAAATGGCAGATGAAATTTAATGTGGAGAAGTGCAAGGTTATGCACCTAGGGAAGAACAACCCAAACTATGGTTACACGATGCAAGGTTCCACATTAGGAACCACCACCCAAGAAAAAGATTTAGGCGTCCTTGTGGATACCATGTTAAAACCCTCGGCCCAGTGTGCAGCGGCGGCCAAGAGAGCAAATAGAATGCTAGGTATGATAAGGAAAGGAATGGAAAATAAAACAAAAGATATTATAATGCCTCTATATCGTTCCATGGTGAGACCGCACCTTGAATATTGTGTGCAATTCTGGTCGCCATATCTTAAAAAGGATATAGCAATTTTAGAAAAGGTTCAGAGAAGAGCCACCAAAATGGTAAAGGGGATGGAAGGCTACTCCTATGATGAAAGGCTAAAAGGTTGGGGCTCTTTAACCTGGAAAAGAGACAGCTGAGGGGAGATATGATAGAAGTCTATAAATTAATGAACGGAGTGGAACGGGTAAACGTAGATCGATTGTTTACCTTATCAGAATATAGAAAGACTAGGGGACATGCAATGAAGCTACAGGGTAAACTCTTTAAGACTAATAAAAGAAAATATTTTTTCACTCAACGTGTAATCAAACTCTGGAATTTGTTACCGGAGGATGTAGTAAAGGCTGTTAGTGTAGCTGGGTTTAAAAAAGGTTTGGACAAGTTCCTGGAGGAAAGGTCCATAAACCATTATTAAGAAGGGACCCAGGATATCAATGCTTGAACCAATACAAGCATTGTGGAACCTGTGTCCCTTGGGGAAACTGCTAGGTACGTATGACCTAGATTGGCCACTGTTGGAAACAGAATACTGGGCTTGATGGACCTTGGTCTGACCCAGTATGGCATATCTTATGTTCTTATGTTCTTAAGTCCCTTCACCTCAGAGCTTGGTTACTGAAGGCCTAAACCTTCAAGACTTCAATCTTTCTCAGCAAGTGAAGGATATCCTCCATGCTTCCAGAAAACCTTCCACTAGGCGTTCCTATACTTTTAAGTGGAAAAGATTTTCCATTTGGTGTGCTGAAAAGGGTCTTGACCCTCTGGCACTTCCTGTGAATTCTCTATTGGAATATCTCCTGCATCTCTCCAATGCAGGCCTTAAAACAAATTCAGTAAGGGTCCATTTGAGTGCTATTGCAGCATCCCTTAAGCCTCTCAGTGGACAACCTATTTCCTCTCATCCTCTTATTGCAAGATTCATGAGAGGCCTAACTTTAACTAAACCTCCCATTCGACCTCCTCCGGTGGCATGGGACTTAAACTTGGTTCTTGGTCAGCTTATGAAGCCACCTTTTGAACCCTTAGCCACTACCTCCTTGAAATTTCTTTCCTGGAAGGTTATTTTCCTTATTGCAATCACTTCTGCTCGCCGCATCAGTGAACTGCAGGCCTTAGTGGCTAATCCACCTTATACAAGGTTCCATCATGATAAGGTAGTCCTTAGGACAAATCCTCACTTTATGCCTAAAGTGGTCTCACCTTTTCATCTTAATCAAGAGGTATATTTACCTGTCTTTTTTCCAGCTCCTCATGCATTCAGTGCAGAGAGGAACCTTCATACTCTAGATTGTAAAAGAGCTCTTGCTTTTTACTTACACAGGACACAGCAGCATAGAAAGTCTTCCCAGCTTTTTGTTCCTTCTCATTTAGCACTTCCAGTCTGTAAAAGAACACTGTCCAATTGGATTGCTCAGTGTATTTCTTTTGCTTACCAGAATAAGAACCTTTCTCTGGAGGGCCATGTCACAGCTCACAATGTGAGGGCCATGGCCACCTCTATGGCTCATCTTCATTCTGTGTCCATCGACCAGATCTGTCGAGCAGCCACCTGGGCCTCGGTTTATACCTTCACAACCCATTACTGTTTGGACAAGGACTCCTGCCGGGATGACTTGTTTGGTCAGGCTGTCCTCAGACACCTGTTCCATTTTTGAACAACTCCTGCCCTCCTTCCCTGAATGGATGCCTGAGATCCATAGGAAGACGAGGAACCCTTCAGGGTCTCATACCCTTAGGGATCTCCCAGGCATCTTAGCTAGGGAGTCCCCATATGTGAGGACTCATTCCTGCTTGTTCCTGGAGATAGCACAGTTACTTACCTGTAACAGGTGATCTCTGGGAACAGCAGGAATTAGTCCTCACAACCCTCCCACCTCCCCTAGGAGTTGTATCTCTCTCTGTCTTTCCTTTCCTCTCTCTCTATTGTCTCAGCTTTAAACTTGAACTGAGGAGAGTTGGTTAGGAAAGGTGGGAAGGCAGCGCGCAGGCGCTGTGGGATGCTCCCAAAAGCTTTCCTTCTGGGAAGCTGGGGAGCGTTCCCGCGCAGGCTCCGTCTGTACTGACGTACCCATATGTGAGGACTAATTCCTGCTGTTCCCAGAGATCACCTGTTAAAGGTAAGTAACTGTGCTTTACGCACCTGTAACAGGTGATCTCCGGGAACAGCAGGAATTTAGTCTTCACAACCCACCCACCTCCCCTAGGAGTTGTCTCTCTTTCTCTCTCTCTCTCTCTCTCTCTGTGTCTCTTTCCTCTCTCCCTCTATCCTTTCACTCAGCTACAAACTTAACTGAAGAGGGACAGTTGGAAAGGCGGGAAAGCAGCGCGCATGTGCTGAGGGATGCTCCCAAAAGCGTTCCTATTGGACGCTGGGGAGCATTCCCGCACAGGCTCCGTTGGTACCGACGATACCCATATGTGAAGACTAAATTCCTGCTGTTCCCGGAGATCACCTGTTACAGGTGAGTAACTACGCTTTCTCTGTGCAGCACTAGTGTAATATACTAGTGATGACATAACTGAAAGTTGGCCCTAGTTGGCTTCCATCTGCAATCTGGGGAGAATAGCCCACTAATCTGGACTGGTCTAGTAGGATTCGTGGAGAGGAAAATCAGGTATGTAAAATTTCTCCATTAAGGATTTTGGCATCACTTTTTTGCTTGGTTTTACATAGGGGGGACTAAGTTATTAATCTTTTTAAATTCTGCCTTCCTAGAAAAGACAATTCAAAGCAGTTTACCAAACTAAAACGGTCATAAAATCAACAATACAAACTATATATCGCGCACATGACTGACAGTGTCTTTTGGGGAAACTGCTAGGTACGTATGACCTAGATTGGCCACTGTTGGAAACAGGATACTGGGCTTGATGGATCTTGATCTGACCCAATATGGCATATCTTATGTTCTTATGACAGGTTTAGGAACTGGTTGAGTGGGAGGCAACAAATGGTAATGCCCATTTCCTCAGTGAAAGTTCCATTTAACATTGGTGTGCTGCAGAGATCGAGCTTCTGTCCAGTTATGTTCAATATTTTTGTGAACCATGTGGAAGGGCTGTTGGGAAGAGTTTGCCTTTTTTGCAGATGATACTAAAGATCTGCAATTGGATAGATACCCTGGAAGACATGGGAAACATGAAGGATTTAGCAAAGCTTGAGGAATGGTCTAGAAGATTATGGCAGCTAAGGTGAAATATTTTAAACTGTAGGATCATGTATTTGGACTGCAAAAATCCAGGGGAGGAGTAACAGTATAGGAGTGAAATTCTGTGTATGAAAGAAGAGCGGGATATGTGGGGGTGATCACATCTGATTGCATGGTGACCAAACAGAGGCAGATAAGGCAATAGGTGAAACCAAGATGATTGTGAGTTGCATAGAGAGAGGAATGGAACAGCAGTAGCCCAGCAGGGAAAAACAGGAATCTGAAGAATAAATCCAATTTAAAATTGCTGTGTTTTGGCAATAGCATGCCTGCATCAGGGGTCATATAATGTCTTCAAAAATGCAGCATATAAAAAAATATAGCAATAAAATCATTTATTTATTTACAGTTTCTTTTATACCGCGCTATTCGACATCAGTGCGGTTTACAATGAACATAAAAACCACACGTCTCAAATAATCTGTGCTTACAATGAACAGGTAAAATAAAACTTGGGTATACATTAAACAGGTATATATAAAACATATCGGTACATACATATATAAGAAAACCAATATATACCAAGTAATAAAAAGTGGAGCATATTACCATAAAAACAAAAAGAAGGAAGAAAATTAAACATCTTAAAACCAGAGTGTAAAAAAATCTATAAAAGGGGTGACAAACAAATACCATGTACTTATAAAATAGAGGAAACTTCTCCAAATTGAGTGTGACTTGTCCACAGAGCCCTTTTAACAAGAAATCTGTGTGTGGGTAAAATGCCTAAAAGCAAAAAGAAAAGTTTTAAAGAATTTTTTTTTTAAAAGGGAGGGGGGGGGGAGTTCAAGATGGCATCTTGGTAGGACATATTTGGCTTGCTGCTAGACTTCGGCGATATTTCCTTGGTGTCTGTTGCTGAAGTACTTGATTTAGATGACGAAGCACAAAGCAAAGCCAAAGGGAGTTGTTCACACTCTTTTTCCCCCCCCCCCAATCCCCAGCGGCCTGAATCTCTTGCGGTGGTGAAGAAAACTATGTGAAGCTTGTCTGTGTCTGACTTAGTTGCTGCCAGGGCTGGGAAGAGCTCCAACTTGGGGAGCATGTCTCACTTAACCTGGTGGATCCAGATATCCCTCTTGACTTCGTTCACGATGGCAATGGTGCAGCTAAGCATCAAAGTCAGTAAGGTGATCCAAGTTGCTGCAGCTGAGGAGGGCCCCCATGCCACGCTGAGCAGAAGGGGCTCCCATTCCTTTGGAGGGGTTTTTGCAGAGTCAAGAATCTGAAACTGTGGATAAAATTACTCTTCCTTTTGCAGTTTGAAGGTTTTATTAGTGCTGCTCCTGACTCCCTGCCCCTGCCCCCTCTCCCCAAAAAAATGACTGGATTCTATCTGGCTTTCCATGGAATCTGTTTAAAATGTTTATGCTACATAAGAACATAAGATATGCCATACTGGGTCAGACCAAGGTCCATCAAGCCCAGTATCCTGTTTTCAACAGTGGCCAATCTAGGTCATACGTATCTAGCAGTATCCCCAAGAGACACAGGTTCCACAATGCTTGTATTGGGTCAAGCATTGATATCCTGGGTCCCTTCTTAATAATGGTTTATGGACCTTTCCTCCAGGAACTTGTCCAAACTTTTTATTTTTTTTTATTTTTTTTTTATTGAAAGGCTTCCAAAGAAATACATAAAATCATAAACCACAAAGATCTTCAAAGAAGAAGCAACGGTAATAACATAACACCAGATCACAACGGCATTCAACAATATGCCTTCATTTTTGGAGTTTTAGAATAGGGAAACAGAGAACAGTAACCCCCCAACCTCCCTTCCCCCCCCCCCCCCGAAACCTCCCTAGCCCAGGACCCCCCAACCTCCCAGTCCCCCCCCTCTATGGCTTGCTAACGTTCAAGTACGGGAAGGTGATGAGCAACAGATACACTCAAGGGGCGAGCTCCCTCTAAAGTATGCAAGTTCCCCCCCTCTTATCCAGCACAGTCACGCACCGTAACGTGAGACAAAGGGTGCCCACACCAACTCAAAGTGCGCCAGGCGCATCCTACTGATCGCTACCCCTCGTTCCATGGTGTACATATCCCACATCCGTTCCAGCCAAGTCTGAAAGGAGGGGGCCAAGGCACACTTCCAGGCTGCTGCAAGGGATAACCTAGCTGCATTCAGGCCATGGCGAAGTAAAGCAAGCTGTAGAGCTCGTGCACCCGGCACCGCAGCCCCAAATAGGAAAATCCCCGGATCCCAAGGGACACTCACTCCCAAAAGCAATTGCATCCGAAATTGTATACCCCTCCAATAGGCGCGTATGCGGGGGCAGTCCCACCAAATGTGCCCTAGGGTACCCCTATGCCCACAATTACGCCAGCAGAGGTCCTCCGCCCCAGGATATATGTGCGCAATCCGCACCGGAGTCATGTACCAACGGTACAATATTTTATAATTGGTTTCGCGGGCATTAATTGCTACCGCACTTTTCCACAAGTGAGTTTCCGCCCTTTCCCATTGCTGCTCAGTATAGGAGAGGTTCAAGTCGGAGTTCCAAAGTTCCCTGTGCTTGGTAGAACACGATTGAGAGCCCTGCAAGTGAGCATACAGGGTCGCCACGAGTCCCTTAGTGGTAGTGCACCCCTCACAGTAACGTTCCAAATCGGTCAGGGCCCGTGCAACGCGGGGCCGAATAAGCTTAGATCCAACCCAGTGTGTCACTTGCATATATTGATAATGCTGCCTGGCCGGAATGTCAAATTCATCTTGTAACGCACGAAAGGGTTGTAGTTGACCATCATCAAAAAGCTGTCCGACCCGACTTAGGCCGTGGTGTCCCCACTGCCGAAAAACTGCATCACTTAACCCTGGCGGGAAAGAAGCATTATCTACTATAGGAGCTAAAGGGGTTAAGTCCATGTCACGAGATCGAAAGTGCCGGTCCCAACAACGGAGGGTGTGAAGAATATAGGGATTGCTAGTGCGCTTACCACAGCGGAGTTTTGGACCAAGCCACAGCCAGTCTCCCAAGCCGGCTCCCCCCGCCAAGTTCATTTCCAGTTGCACCCATCGCTTAGTGCTATCAGCAATCATCCACTCCACCCCCGCCCGACGTTGCGCCGCCGCGTAGTACCAATATAAATTGGGTATGCCCATACCTCCAGAGCGCGTATGGGCATACAGAACCTGTCGCGCCAAGCGTGGGCGACGATAATGCCAAATGAATTTCATAAGCAACTGCTGCCAGGTCGCCAAAGTGGCCCGTGCGATGGGAAGCGGCAGAACCTGAAAAAAGTAAAGAAAGCGGGGGACAATCACCATTTTGACTACGGCTATATGCCCGAACCAGGAAAGGAGCAGGCCATTCCATACTTCTAGGTCTCGCCGAACCTGACGAAGCAAGGGATCATAGTTGGCCTTAAAAAGGTCCGTCCGCTCCACGGTCAACTGCACCCCTAAATAACGTAAAGCTCCGGACACCCAACGAAGAGGATAAGCCGCCTGGAGCTCCGCACAAACCGCCCCAGGGACCCCAACATTCAGAATCTCCGATTTAGTGTAATTAATTTTGAAACCGGATACTCGCGCATAGTTATCAAAGAGCTGCATCGCAACTGGGAGGGAGGTGGACGGTTCCACCAGGGACAGTATGATGTCATCTGCAAAGAGCGCAATCCTATAATCCGCAGGGCCAATATGAACCCCCCTCAAGCCTAGATGTTCTCGAAAGCTCTGGGCCAGGGGTTCCATCGCAAGTGCAAAGAGTAGGGGCGAAAGAGGGCAACCCTGTCGCGTGCCCTGCTCCAACAGAAAGCGTCTCGAGTGTCCCCCATTGATCCGAACGCACGCCTGGGGCATCTGATAGAGACTACGAACCCAACATATAAAATTAGAGCCGAAGCCCATGTTCTCCAGAACACACCATAAGTATTCTCAGTCGACCCAATCAAAGGCTTTTTCTGCGTCAATCCCCACCAGCAGGGCTGGTTGTGGATCCCGTTGGGCTACATGGATGACCTGCAGCATACGCCTAATGTTGTCTGCCGCCTGGCGACCTGGCACGAAGCCCACCTGATCTGGGTGAACCAAGCCCGGAAGACCCGATTCAGGCGCGCCGCCAGTACAGAGGCAAATATTTTAACGTCAACATTTAACAGGGAGATGGGGCGGTACGACGCCGCGTCGTGCAGTGGTTTACCAGGTTTGGGTATCATCACGATCAATGCCTCGCGCTGGGACGGCGGTAAAGAGGCCCCCCCCAGGATCTCATTGAACAGAATAGTCAAGGTTGGCGCCAATTGTATCCGAAACTTCTTATAATATTCTGCTGGGAAACCATCACTACCTGGCGCACTCCTAGTTTTCAATCGCCGGATTGCGGTTTCCACTTCATCTACCGTTAATTCAGAATCTAGCTGAGCCCGATCAGGGTCGGAAAGATGCGGCAGACCAATCCCCCGCAAATAGTCCTGTACACGATCCCGCTCAAAGGGCTCCGCCTTATAGAGCTGCTCCAGAAAATCAGCAAAAAGATCACGTATCTCCCGGGAGATAACCCTCTTCCGTCCCCCAGCGTCACGCAATTCGCGTACCACTCGCACAGATTGTTGTTGGCGAAGACGCAAGGCTAGGAAGCGGCCTGTTTTATTCCCATGCTCATAAAAAGTTTGTCGTAACTTCCGGCGCTTATTATCTAATTCTTTCTGCAAACACGCATCCAAGTTGGCTCGAACAGTCCGCCACTGGCGCAAGACCTGCCGCGAACCAGTGCGGGCGTGCTCCGAACCTAGGCGGGTAACCTCCGCCACCAACTGGTCGTGATCACGCGTCCACTTTTTGCACGTGCAGGCCGCCTCCGCCATAAGTTGACCGCGAGCCGTAGCCTTATAAGCATCCCACACCGTGGGGAGAGGAACATCCCCAGAGTTGTTAAGCTCAAAGAATTCCGTCATAAAACGGACATGATCCTGCACTGCACCCTGCCGCCGTAGGAACCTTACGTCTAGGCGCCAAAGCCGCTGGTGCTCACTGTACAATCCGGCCGGCAGAGCAAGCCAGCACGGGGCATGATCTGACCAAGTCAGTGCTCCATGTCCAGCTTTCACTCTCCCGTCCATCAGGCGCTGATCCAATAGAAAATAATCAATGCGAGTGTGAACCTGATGGACCGGAGAGTAGTACGTATAACCTCTTTCCCCCCCATGGGTATCCCTCCAGACGTCCCTCAGACCCAAGTCAAGCATAAAACTTTGCAGGGCTCTTGCCGGTCCCCCCACTCGCCCCCCAGCACGACTCGTGGAATCCAGGTGGGGAACCAGGTGCGTGTTACAGTCCCCCCCCAGAACAATAGGACCCCTTGCAAAATCCGCCAATGAGGCTTTCAATCGTACAAAGAAGGCCCCTTGACCTGTATTGGGAGCGTAAACATTAGCCAGGGTGAGCAGGTGCCCTTCTAGACGGACATTCAAGAAAAGCCACCTCCCCAAAGTATCTTGCTTTATCTCCTCTATCTGTAGAGAGAGGCTCTGGTGAAACAGTAAGGCCACTCCCCGCTTCTTCCGTCCCTGTGCATCGGAGGCCACCCGCACCTCAGTATATGGGGACCTCCTTAGCCAGCCCTGCTTACAGTTCTGAAGATGGGTCTCCTGTAGGTATACAATGTTCCCCTGCAAAGTGCGCAATTCGGAGAACAGTAGGGATCTCTTCCTCGGGGAGTTAAGGCCCTTAACATTCAAAGAAATAAAGCGCACCATTAGCAATTACAATCCACTCCTTCGCTGCCGCCCGCTATCCAGAAGGTCCCAATGGTGGCTCCCCCCCATCAGACCCGGGGAATTAGTTAGCCGGACCCACCCATTCCACTTTCCAAGAACAGGAGCCATAGTCCCTCCTCCCAAACCCAAGCACACCCCCCAATTCCATATTAATAAAAAGCCCCTCCCCACCCATCTCCCCCCCCTTCCCGTCAATACCACCTGCCTGTTTAAATTATTACAGGACACGGTAAATTGACCACAAACCCCGAACCCCCCAGAACCCCTTAAGGCAAAAACTTAGCCTAAACAGTGAAGAACAGAGATAAACATACCCCCCACTACTCCTCCACCTCCCCCGGATCATCAAGCTCATCATAACCCTCTATCAAAGCAATAACATCAACAAAACGTTTGCAGATCATCCGCTGCCCCCTGCGTATCAAAAAGAAAAAAGGAGCGGGGACCCCAATCTATTTCCCACCACCAGGTACCCAAAAAATCGGGGGACCCACAGACTGAGACTCCCTAAAAGAGAAAAAATAAGAGGAGCTCCGCAAGACCACAAAAAGAATTCAAGTGGGCTTGCCCACCCGAGTCCACCTGGAGTGCTGGGATTTAGGGGGCGGCGGATGAGGCTGAGCATTGTCATCTACTAAGCCCGCCTGACGCAGGGCTCGCCAAGCTTCATTGTAATCTTTTTGCAGAAATCTTTTTGTTGCCCAAGAGAAAGTTCATCCTAAATGGGAAGGACCAGGAATAGCGAATCCCCTTGCTGTTCAGGACCTCGGCTTCATCTCTCTCTGCCGCGCCAGGGTGAATGTTGAGAGGTCCTGATAAATAGATACTGTCGCATCCTGAAATCGGACCGTCTTTTTCTCCCGGCCTCGCCAGATAAGGAGCGCAGCATCAGAATAGCGTAGAAATCTCGCAATAACATCACGAGGTTGGTTGTTAGGGGGTTTCCCCAAAGCGCGGTGAACTCGTTCAATTTCCATACCAGAGGCGTGTGCAGCCAAGTCCTCTGTCGAAAGCAATTCCGCTATCAGCAATTTAAGTACAGTTGGTAGGTCTTCTCCGCCCCCTACCGCCTCTGGAATTCCACGGAAAACGCACATTGTTGCGGCGGGAGCGATTTTCAATGTCATCAATTTTATAAGTCAGTTCCATTGCTTGCGCATGCTGCCGGTCTAAAGCACATTGTAAATCCATCAGCGTCCCATCTTGGTCTACCATCTTGGTCTCCACGTCTTCCACTCGAGCTCCCAGCTCCTTGACGTCAGTCCTGAGTTCGGCGACATCTTTCATCAGGTCCTCTCGTAGCGCGTGAAACTCATTAGCTAGTTCCGCAAAGCCCCTACGGAGTTCTTGTTTGAGTTGAGCCGAGGAGAGTTGCTTATGCGGATCCAAGTCCTCCTCGCTGACAGTCTCATCATCAGAACCTGATGGGGGGGGGGCTGTTCGTGTGGGCTGCTGAGAGCTCCGGACTTGCTCTGCAGGCGCTGGGAGGAGCGCATTCCCTCCCGAGTTTCAGAGCTTTTAGCTTTGGCCGCCATCTCACAAAGTCACCAAAGGCACACAGTGGTAGGAGAGTGATGTATCCAATGTCAGCAAAAATTTGGGACCCCAAGGAGACCGCAGCGTCCAGACTCTCACCAATCCTCAGCGCAGTTACCACCACACAGTGTCAGGAGATGGGTATAAGCAATGTCAGCAAAGCATAGCATAGGGCACTGGATAGTCAGCGAGACAGCAGAGAAAAAAGAAAATCGGAGAAAGCTGCCCCAGCCTTCCCAGGGCAGCCAGTATTTAACGAGGCTCTCAAGTTCCATTCAGAGGGGGCATTGGCTTCGGCGGGGCTCCAAGCTGTTGATAAAAGGCCCCTGTCACCCGCACCAGATGCAATCCAAAATGCAAGAAGGAGGGAAGTGGACGCCCGAACTTACCCCCCTCAGGACAATTCGTTATAGTAGAGGAGGAAAGCACACACTGGCAGCTGCCACGCGGTCTCCACGCCGGTTCTGCAGGCCTCGGAGGCAAAGTTGCAGCAGCACACGCAGCGGCCTCAACGTTTGGGGCAGATGTCTCCCCGACCAACGGGCTGCCGCACGTTCACCGTGCAGCGCCCAAACAGCAGCCGCTCGATCGTGCAGGGCTACGCTCCAGAATCAGTCAACCCCGCGTAGGGCTCCTCCATTGGCCGCGGTTGCAGGCAGGCTCGGATCCGCCGTCGGGTTAAGGCACTCAGCAGGCCTCGCTACAGGGGAGACCCCCACAATTATCCAGTCCTCGGGGAGCCTGCCAAGCCGCTGAACCCGGCTCCAAGGGGGGCCACTTACGTCGACCCAGGGTAAGTAGAGGGGGGCAATTTGCTGAAATTAGCGCATGTTTGCTATGGTTTTAGGGTTGTGAGGACGGAGCTCTAGCAAATTGCGGCCATCACGCTGCGGGCTCACGAGCGCCCCCCGTCCAAACCTTTTTTTTAAACCCAACTACACTAACAGCTCTTACTACATCCTCCGGTAACAAATTCCAGAGTTTGATTACACGTTGAGTGAAAAAATATTTTACCCTGTAGCTTCATTACATGTCCCCTAGTCTTTCTATATTCTGATAGCGTAAACAATCAATCTACGTTTACCCGTTCCACTCCATTCATTAATTTATAGACCTCTATCATATCTCCCCTCAGCCGTCTCTTTTCCAGGTTGAAGAGCCCTAACCTTTGTAGCCTCTCTTCATAGGAGTATCCTTCCATCCCCTTTACCATTTTGGTGGCTCTTCTCTGTACCTTTTCTAATAACGCTATATCCTTTTTAAGATACAGCGACCAGAATTACACACAATATTCAAGGTGCGGTCGTACCATGGAACGATACAGAGGCATTATAATATCCTTTGTTTTATTTTCCATTCCTTTCCTTATGATACCTAGCATTCAATTTGCTTTCTTGGCCGCTGCTGCACACTGGGCGGAGGGTTTTAACATGTTATCCACGATGACTCCTAAATCTTTTTCCTGGGTGGTGGTTCCCAATGTGGAACCTTGCATTGTGTAACCATAGTGTGGGTGGTTCTTTCCTAGGTGCATAACTTTGCACTTGTCCACATTAAATTTCATCTGCCATTTGGATGCCCAGTCTTCCAATTTATCCAGATCCTCCTGCAGTTTTCCACAGTCCTCTTGGGTTTTAACAACTTTAAACAGTTTTGTGTCGTCTGCAAATTTGATAATCTCACTAGTTATTCCCTTTTCCAGGTCATTTATGAATATGTCAAAAAGTAGCGGACCCAGTACAGATCCCTGGGGTACTCCACTATTCATCTTTTTCCATTGGGAAAATTGGCCATTTAGCCTTACCCTCTGCTTTCTATCTTTTAACCAGTTCCTGATCCACAATAGTACACTGCCTCCTATCCCATGACTTTTTAGTTTTTTGCCAAAAGTCTCTGATGAGGGACCTGGTCAAAGGCTTTCTGAAAGTCCAGATACACTATATCAACAGACTCACCTTTGTCTACCTGTTTATTCACACCTTCAAAAAAACATATCAGATTAGTAAGACAAGATCTTCCTTGTCTAAAGCCATGTTGGCTGTCTCCCATTAGGCCATGACTATCTACATGCTGTGTAATTTTGTTCTTTATGATGGTATCTACCATTTTCCCCGGTACTGACGTCAGGCTCACCGGTCTGTAATTTCCCTGATCACCCTAGAACCCTTTTTAAAAATTGGCGATCCTCCAATCTTCAGGTATTACAGATGATTTTAATGAAAGTTCACAGATTACTAATAGCAGGTCTGCAATCTCATATTTCAGTTCTTTCAACACTCTTGGATGTATAACACCCGGTCCAGGTCATTTGCTACTATTCAGTTTATCAAATAGTTGTAATACATCTTCCCGGTGTAGCGATATTTCTCTCAATTCCTCTGCAGTATCACCTTTAAATATCACTTCAGTCTTGGGTAGCATCCCTATATCTTCCTCAGTAAAGACCGAAGCAAAGGATTCATTCAGTCTCTCCGCTTTAGCCTTGTCTCCTCTTACTGCCCCTTTTACCCCTCTATCATCTAATGGTCCAATTGACACTCTCACAGGCCTTTTGCTACGAATGTACTTGAAAAAGTCTTTATTTCGTGTGTTTGCTTCCTTAGCAAGTTCCTTCTCAAATTCTTGCTTTGCCTGCCTTATCAATGCTTTGCATTTAACTTGCAAGTGCTTGTGCTGTTTCCAGTTTTCGTCATTTGGCTCTTTTTTCCATTTCCTGAAAGATGCTTTTTTGGCAGCAACAGCCTCTCTGACCTCACCTTTAAACCATGCTGGCAGTTTTTTGGACTTTCTTCCACTTTTCTTAATGTGTGGAATACAGCTGGTCTGGGCTTCCAGGATAGTATTTTTAAACAATACCCAAGCTTGATGTAAGTCTTTAACCTTTTCAACCGCTCCTTTTAGTTTTTTCTTAACTATATTCCTCATTTTATCATAGTCTCCCTTTCGAAAGTTAAAAGGTAGTACTGTGGATTTCTTTACTATCCCTCCTCCATTAATTACCGTATTTTCCGGCGTATAAGACGACTTTCTAAACCCTGAAAATATGCTCAAAAGTCGGGGGTCGTCTTATACGCCCGTCCACGTTCTGCGACGTGGCTCTGTCTCGCTTTGTGTACAACGTTGCTACGAATCCAATTGCTTGACTTATGCAAAGCATTGCCTTGGCGTTCCAACACTCTAGCACAGCGGTTCTCAACCTGTAGGATTTAGCGGGGGTCGCCTTGTTAAAAAATAAAAATTACCGGTAAATGCGCAGAAGTTGCTGCCGCTGCCGAGTCCGCTTCTCGGCAGCGGCAAACTCACCGACTCCTTCTTCTGCAGCCACGGCTCCCTGCCTCTTAGGGAACTGCGGCTGTGCTTGTAAAATCATCGCGGAGCCCTTCCTGTCTTGACGGGCTCCGTGCAGCATTGTCCCGCCTCTAAAGGAAGTTGTTTACAAGCACAGCCGCGGTTCCCTAAGAGGCAGGGAGCCGCGGCTGCATTAGAAGGGAGGCAGACATGGGGAGAGGGAGGGAGCTGACATGGAGGGATGGAGGGAGGGGGGCTGACATGGAGGGAGGGAGCTGATATGGATGGATTGGGGAGGCGGGCTGACATGGAGGGAGGGAGCTGATATGGAGGGAGTGAGCTGATATGGATGGATGGAGGGAGGGGGGCTGACATGGAGGGATGGAGGGGCTGACATGGAGGGAGTGAGCTGATATGGATGGGTGGAGGGAGGGGGGCTGACATGGAGGGATGGAGCACTGGTAATGGGGTTGAGGGGGGACTAGCACTGGAAATGAGCTGATTAGGGGAGGCTAGGACTGGTAATGAGCTGATGGGGGGGTAGGACTGGTATTGGGCTGATTAGGGGAGGCTAGCACTGGTAATGGGGTTGAGGGGGGATTAGCACTGGAAGCGAGCTGATTGGGGGGCTTTGACTGGGCATGGGCTGATTGTGGGAAGGGGAGGATAGAGCTGCTGGCCCTGGAAGAAAACTGGGGGCTAAGGCTACAAATGGGCTGATATGAGGGGATGGGAGAATGGAACTGGAAGGGAGTGGATCTGAGAGGGGCTGCCATGGTATTTGTACTAGAAGGGACTGGTCAGTGGGGAAGGAGGGCGACTGGAAGGGAATGGACACCAGTGGCAATCATGGGAATGCAAGTTGACATTGGAAGGTACTGGGACTGAGGACTGGAAAGGGGCTGATATTGGGGAAGGTTACTGGGACTGGAAATAGGCTGATGGAAAGAAGTGAAGAAAACGAAAGAAGAGATAAGAAATGGCAGATGGACCATAGACCACAGAAAGAGAGCTAAGAGAAGACAGGAAAGCAGAAGCCTCAGATCGGGACCAGCATGATCAGAGAATAAATTGGTCAGAAGACAAAGGTAGAAAAAATAATTTTATTTCATATTAGTGATTTGACTACAAAATCATCATAATTTTGAAATCAAATATTGTTACTTGTTGTGATATTTTCCGGCGTATTTTTTTTGGTGTGCGCTGGAAGAGGGGTAGTCTTATACGGCGAGTATAGGCCAAACACCTATATTTTAACAGGAAAAATAGGGGGTCGTCTTATATGTCCAGTCGTCTTATACGCCGGAAAATACGGTAAATCAAACACGATCATGCTATGATCACTGTTGCCAAGTGGTCCCAACACCCTTATTTCTTGCACCAGATGCTAGCTTTATTCAAATTGCCCCTGCAAATACTGTTAAGATTGGTAATCTGGAGGTTGGGTTGGCTACTCAGCAAGAAGAAATGGTAGTGATGCAGTCCTCTATCAAGCAATTTGAAAAAGTGCAGGGCAGCATTGCTCAAGATAAGATTTTTCAACGGAAAATTGAAAACTTGGAAAATCAAATTAGATATCCTAAATCTACATATTTTTAATTTTCCTCAGTTGCCTATGGCGGCTCCTAGAGAGCTATTTTCAAAGTTTCTTAAAGTTTTCAATTATCCTGAGTTAGGCTTACCCCCTTTCAGTAAATCTACTATATCCCCCTTAAACATTTCGTAGACGGCCAATACGTAGTGAAGATGGAAGGAAACCTCTTTGGCTGAGGTTTTCTCGGATAGTTTTCAATTGGCTAACTTGACTGACACATTATAGAAGACGCAAGGAGAGGTGAAAGTTGGATTAATTTTAATGGTATTTTTTTGTGTTCCTGCAAGATGAGAATTTGCTCTGTTTTGTACTTTAAGAAGTCTGATGTTTTGTTTGTTGGAGGGAAGACATAGGTATTCTTGGATGTTTCTAAATGGACACAGGAGAGGAGGAAAGCATTTTTGTTATTTTTCTGAAGTGGCTGTTTTAGGAGCTAAGTTCCAATTGAGATTTCCATGTACATGTGTGTTTCGTATCAGAACAAGACTTTTCTAAACTTTGTTTCTTCTTGAATTCCACACAGTTGAAGGGTTAACCTGAAGAGAGTTGCTGGACCTCTGATTATGTTGGGACTTCGCATCTACTCTAGTTCCCTTCCTTTTCTTTTTTGATGGTCTTCTATGGTTTTTGAATTTTGTTCTCTCCCCCCCCCCCCCTTATAATTTAGTGGTCTAATATACTCATGTATTTTTTTTTCTTCATTTTATCTGTTTGTTTCTTATGAATATCTGCATGTAATTTCTTGTCAAATTTCTTTGATGTATAAGTACATTTTGAATAAAAATAAAATCTTAACTAAAAACAAAATTGAGAGCATTGTGTAGAAAACCGCATAAGCATCTTTCAAAAACCAAAAGCAACAAATAGTTTAACTAATACCAAAAAAATGTATTAAGACCAAAACACAATAACAGGTACTGCTATAGTTGAGTGTGCCACAACCACAGCACAAAATTAACGCCAAAGGTTTGCCAAATTTCAAAAATATATGTATTGCCTTTGTTCTCCAGTAACAAGCAGGAAGTCAGTCCTCACTTATGGGTGATGTCAGCATCGACAGAGCCCGCGCGGAGCAATTCCCCAGCTTTCAAAGAAAGCCTTTGGAATTGCTGCCACGCATGTGTGGTCCTCTTCCCGTCCAAGGGTGCCATCTTGCTCAGTCTCCCTTTTTCCGCGGAGCCCTTCGGATGCACGTCCTCGTCCCTCAGAAAAAGTGTTTCTTTTTCGGCCTACTGGCAGTCTCTTTTTGCCGGTTGCACTGGTCCTCTACCCGTCCTTCCCCCGCTCTACCTTTTTAGAGCTCCTGGGGGACGATTTTCTTCACCTTTTTTGCCTAATGGCTTCGTGCCCTTTTTTCCTCCAACCGATGGCCGCATGGGTCTTCAACCTCGTAGGGGCTATTTTTGCCCTCATGGTCACCGGATTCAAAAAATGTGATAAATGCTCCAAGAACATGTCACTTACAGACACCCATGACTGTTGCCTGCAGTGTCTGTGGGCCTTGTGAGGGTCCTCAACAGCGGTCTCGTTCGCCTTCCCATTCCTCGGGGGCAAGACCATCCAGGGCCTCCGACTCCAAGCGGGCCTTGGCCACTGGACAGGGTGACCTGCCTGGCTCGGATTCCTCTTCAGAGTTCTCGGACTGGGAGTCCAATGGGGACACCTCCCCAGAGACCCGTGCGCACTGGGATCTTCCATTGGACCCCTCCCCACCTGCGTCTCAAAGGTGCTCGCCGCCCGAAGACACCTCTTTCCTCTGGTGTTTGTTCGGGACATGGCACGGGCCCTAGAAACTCGAGCTGTGAAGAGCTCAACATCCTCCAATATGAGTCCTCGCCTAGGGAGTCTCTGATGGTCCCAGTCCTTCCTCTCCTGTCCAGGCTGCTGCTCCATATGTGGGAGGCACCTGCCTCTGTCCCCATCGTGAGTAAGCGCCTCAACACCATGTACAAGGTACAGCGTGGTCCTGGGTTCAGGAAGACCCAACTCCCCCACACTTCCATGGTTGTGGAGTTGGCCATTTGGAAGCAGAAGAGCCCGACGTCTCACTCCTCTATCCCCGCAGGCCAGGAGTTGAGGGCCCTTGACGCCCTAGGCTGCAAGGCCTATCGGGGATCCATGCTCTCCTGACGCATTCATGCGTACCAGTTATACATGGGTAAGTTCTTGCGCGATCTGGCCAAAGAGCTGGGGGGTTTCTCTGTGGGCCTCGAGGGCGAACCTCTCAACAGATTCAGTACCCTGCTCAAGTCTGTCACGGATTGCTCCAGATATTTTTCCTGTGTCGTCTACGATGATTTTGAGTCTTCGGCTTGGGTAGTGGCTGTGGGTATCAGGGCTAGTCGCCAGGCATGGCTCCAATCCTCAGACTTAGAGTAGTGGGTGCAGGAGAAGCTCCTGGACATGCCTTGCCTCAGCAAGCAGCTTTTCGGCAAGCCAATGGAGGAAAAAGCCACAGAGATAGACTGAGTTCGTCATTAGAACCCATCTCTTGCGCAAGACCTCCACCCTACCTCGGAAGAAGCATCAGGCCAAAAAGCCTTTCTTCCCAAGGAAAGACCTTCCTTATCAAGGAAAGACCTTCCTTATCGTGGCTACCTGCCGTACCTGACCACCCCCATGTCGACCGTTCCGGCGCAAGGGAAGTCCAGCCAGGGTCACTGCAAGCCGAAAGGGCCCAAAGCCCAGATCCCATCTCCGCTGCAATCTGCGCAGGGGTTTTGATGCCAGCCACATAGCCTCTCGTCCTCTGGCGTCTCAGCAGCCGGTGGGGGATGCCTGTCCTCTTTCGCCCCTCAGTGCATCCATCACCTCGGACACCTGGGTCTTCCGGGTCATCCGGAATGGCTATCGCCTTCATCTAGACAGGCTTCTCCCTCCCTTCTCCCCAGTGGAGCCTACTCAACTCCCTGCGCACCAGGTTTTCCTGCAGCGAGAATTAGTCAACCTCCTCATCTACCAGGCAGTCGAGAAGGTGCCGCCGCACCTCCGAGGTCAGGGCTTCTATTCCCGGTACTTCATCGTCCCAAAGAAGACGGGGGGGTCTGTGGCCCATCCTCTACCTCCTAAAATTAAACAAGCTTTTTGGTGCAGGAGAAGTTAAAGATGTTCTCTTGGCGTTCTGCTGCTCTTCCTCATGCGGGACGACTGGTTGTGCTCCTTGGATCTAAAGGAACCTTACACCCACATTCTAATTCACCCTCAGCACAGGCAGTACCTGCTCTTGAGGGTCCGGGGAGAGCACTTCCAGTACAGGGTGCTCTCCTTTGGCCTCGCGTCCGCCCCGTGGGTCTTCACAAAATGTCTCTCTGCAGTTGCCACCTGTCTCAGGCTTCAGGGCGTGCCAGCCTTCCACTAACTCTATGACTGGCTCGTCACTGGATCTTCGGTCGAAGAAACTCACTGGGCGGCATCGCACACAATTCTTCTGCTCAAGAGCCTGGGCTTCGTGATCAACTACCCCAAGTCTCACCTCAAGCCGGTGCAGGCTTTAGAGTTTATCGGGGCACTCCTCGACACTCAACGGGAGACCACGTTCCTGCCGGTGGATCACATCGACCGCCTCCGAGCCCTGGTGGCCTGGGTCCAGAGTACCCCTTGGATCACAGCCCAAACTATGCTGTGTCTCCTGGGCCACATGACCTCTACCATCCATGTGGTTCCTCACACCCGTCTGCACATGCGGATGGCCCAGTAGTGCCTCAGCACCCTGAGGAGTCAGTCCACTGGCCATCTGCGGGACCCCGTAAGGGTCGTCCATGGCCTTCGCCTGTCCCTGGATTGGTGGAAAAACCCCTGCAACCTGCTCTGGGGGTTGCCCTTCCAGACTCTGCAGCACGACCTGGTGCTGATGACAGATGCCTCCCTGTTGGGGTGGGGTGCCCATTGCGGTGCATTATGCATTAAGAGGCAGTGGTCGCCGGAGGAGTCGCAGCAACTTGTTCGAGCTCTGGGCGATTTGGTGGGCCCTGAGGAACTTCGAGGACCACCCAAGAGAGGTCGGTGCTTATACAGACCGACAACTGCGAGCCGATGTTCTACGTCAACAAGGGGGGACGGAGCAGATCGTGTTCCCTTTGCTGGGAAGCGGTTCTCCTCTCTTCCTTCGCCTGCTTCCGGGGGATGAACCTCCAGGGCGGTCTACCTCCCGGGCCAGGAGAATGTCCTGGCAGACAGGCTCAGCAGAATCCTCCGCCAACACGAATGGTGGTTGGATCCGGGAGTGGCCAGTTGACTGTTCCTTCGGTGGGGGACTCTGGCTATGGACCTGTTTGCTATCCCACTGAATGCACAGCTCCCTCGCTTCTGCAGGCCGGTGCTGCACCCGAGCATGGAGGGCCCGGATGCATTCCTTCTGAGCTGGTCCTCCAACCTGCTCTATGCATTCCCCCCCACTCCTCTAATTGCGAGGACCCTCTTCAAGGCTCAGAGGGACAGGGCATTGATGATCCTCTTAGCTCCCTTGTGGCCTCGTCAGCCCTGGTTCCCGTTCCTGCTTTGGCTATCTTCGGAGCCTCCAGTTCCCTTGGACTGTGCTCCGGGCCTGCTAACACAGGGTGGGGGGGGGGGAGGTGGGTGCTACACCCGAAGCTAACACCCTTATCCCTCGCAGCTGAATGGGTTTCTCTAGCTCTGCTGGGCCTCTCGGAGGAGGTCGAGGAGATTCTCCTTGTGTTGAGGAAGACCTCGACTAGGGGAGCGTACGCCTTCAAGTGGCGGCGTTTCTCCGTCTGGTGCTTAGGGCTCCAGGTTGATCTCTTCTCCTGCCCCACTCGGTGGGTCCTTCAGTACCTCCTCCATCTCTCAAAGGAAGGTCTGAAGTCAAACTCTGTCAGGGTACATTTGAGCACCATCTCGGCGAATCACCTCTCTGTCGAGGGAAAGCCCCTCTCTGGGCAAACACTGGTCTCCTGCTTTATGCGGGGTATCTTACTGTCCAAGCATCCCATTTGACTGCCCCTGGCGGAATGAGACTTTGAATGTAGTGCTAATGCTGCTCATGCGCTCGCCTTTCGAGACAATGGTGACATGTTCGCTTCGGCACCTATCCTGGAAGGTGGTCTTCCTGGTGGCTCTGACCTTGGCCCGCCGAGTCAGCGAGCTCCAGGCTCTCATGGCTGAAGCCCCTTTATGCTAGATTCTATAGGAATTGGGTGGTTCTCCATACCCACCCCAAATTCCTGCCGAAAGTTGTCTGATTTCCATTTCAATCAGGAGATAGTCTTACCGACTTTCTTCCCGAGACCCCATGCCGATCAGGCATCAGCGGTGTTGCATACACTTGACTGCAAGAGGGCTCTTGCCTTGTATCTGCAGCGCACCCAGCCTCATTGCAAGTCTGGCCAGCTATTCATGACCTATGATCCCAAATGTTTGGGACAGGCAGTCACAAAGTGTACCCTCTCTATTTGGGTGGTGGACTGCATTGCCTTCGCCCATGCGAAGGCAGGTGTCCCTTTGGATTGGCGAGTCACCACGCACAGTGTTCAAGCCAAGGTGACTTTGGTGGCTTCACTGCCCTCAGTGCCCCTGCGGGACATTTGCCGGGCGGCAACCTGGTCTTCAGCAAATACTTTCGCTGCCCACTACTGCCTGGAGAGGGAGTCCCATCGGGACAGCACCTTCGGCCAGGCCGTACTCCATAATTTGTTCGGGGTATAAGCAACTCCTGCCCTCCGACCCCTTCTTCATGGCTACCGGCGGCTTCGTCCCGAGGACCCGAAGAATCTGGCTCCTGTGGGCATCTGCTTCTGCTCACGTCCTCGCGGAGGTGTTTTCTGGCTACAGGTTAGGTAGCCTGTAGCTGGGGAGTCCCATAAGTGAGGACTGACTTCCTGCTTGTTCCTGGAGAAAGCGTAGGTACTTACCTGTAACAGATGTTCTCCAGGGACAGCAGGAATCAGTCCTCACTACCCTCCCTCCTCCCCTGATGAGTTGCTGGATTTTTATCCTTCCCTTGCCATCTGCTTGGTAGGGCTCAAGCTAAGGGACCTAATTGAGCAAGATGGCACCCTTGGGCAGGAAGAGGACCACACATGCGTGGCAGCAATCCCAAAGGCTTTCTTTGAAAGCTGGGGAATTGCTCCGCGTGGGCTCCGTCAGTGCCGATGTCACTCATAAGTGAGGACTGATTCCTGCTGTCCCTGGAGAACACCTGTTACAGGTGAGTAACTACGCTTTATCTAAAAATTAATGCTAAATCAATCATGTGCATACCACGCAATTGCCCAAAAAAAACAGTAATGAGGATCTGAAACTGTACTTAATTACCACAGCTGCAGCTTTCTCAGAACACTAATATGTGCTTGGAAGAACTTCACTGTACAGGGCCAAAACGGTATACTTTTTAACTTATTGCCACCACGGCAAAAACCTACAAGCAGCTAGCAACTATTTCTATGCCCTAGTCCTTAAGACCAATAATTCCACAATATACTTGCAATAAATACATATCTAGCTGCAGTATTAATGATGTGAACATACAGCAGTATTCAGCCATAACAGCAGCTGGCAGAGACAATAATATAACAGTGACGGAAAATACTTCTCCATTTTAACATGCTGCAGTTTTAAAAAATAAAATCTAAAGTTTATAAATCAGATTTTTAATAAAAACTGCTTGACAAGAACCTACTCATATTGTGGGCAAATTGCCATAGTAATATCTTTTTAAATAAACTGTGCAACAATAGGTTTCTCAGTAAGACTACACCTTATATGGCTGTCAGATTATCGTGAATAAATGTTAACTGGATGTTCTCTTTGTATTCCTATGTTTTTCCCTGTGTGCTAATCCTGCTTCATGTCTTACTGTGGGGCTTTCTCTTTTGTTCTCCTCTAGCAGGAAAAAGGATGTGATAGTCTCTCTGTATAAGTCTCTGGTGAGACCTCATTTGGAGTACTGTGTACAATTGTGGAGACTACACTTTCAAAAGGATAAACAGGATAAAGTTGGTCCAGAGGGTGGCAACTAAAATGGTCGGTGGTCTTAGGCATATAGGGACAGACATAAAGATCTCAACATTTATTTATTTATTTAACTGGTTTTGGTATACCGTTTTTCTACCAGTCAAAACGGTGTGTACTTTATTGGTGGGATGGTGAGGTGAGCTTGATCCTCTCGGGGATTGTGGAGAGGTGTCTTGGGGGTCAAGAGATGGGGGTTGGTAGTAAATAATATGTGTACTTTGGAAGAAAGGCAGAAGAGGTATGGTGATGCTTTAAAATACCTCATGGTATAAATGCACAGGAGGTGGGCTCCTTTCATTTGAAAAGAAGCTCTGGAATGAGAAGAGCCTTAGGATAAAGGTGAAAAGGGGTAGATACAGGAGTAATCTAAGGCAACAATTTACAGAGGGTAGCAAACTTGTGGAATAGCCATCCAGTAGAGGTAGTGGAGACAAGGACATAAGAACTTAAGAAATGCCAATCTCCAGGAACACAGCTACAAATTAAAGTTCAAGCTCCACTATTTTACCATTGACTAACTTATTTTTTCCTATGCTGATAGCGATCAGGTCTCAGAATCTGAAACGGCTCCACACTGGATCTACTGATATGATACAGTGATATGCCTTCATTACATCAATGACCCGTATACATCGCTATTTTTAATGTTAGTGTTTGCTTTTTTCTTTGTGATATATTTTCTCTATTTTTTAAATTTTTAAAAAAATTTTTTAAAACTACTATTAAACTGCACTGCAGTTTTTTAACTGTTGGTAACCGTTAATTGGGGAAGATAATGTCTTATTGATGGTATCTTAGAGAATCATGCCGTGGTAAATTATCTCCTCCTCATCTTCGACGTTGTAATTTTAACAAGAGTCTGTATCAACTTCAATACTTTCACTCCGGCCTTATTCTCAAAATAATATTTGTTTGTGGCTTCCCCTCTTCGGTTTTATAACCATCACAGTGCCGTTGTTTTGACTTCTACTTTCAGGTAACTTTCACAACTTGTGCTCTCAGAACTTATGCTCCCAACGCATTATCTTGGCGCTGTAGCGTTTCACATATAGCGTTTCATCAGGGGAATACGAAACGCATTATCTTGGGACCTCCTGGTCCCTTACCTCCAGCAGTGTTAATATATCAGGATCTAGTGTTAAAGGATATAACACACATGATACAACAACGGAAAATTAGGAAACATACCACCCTTTCCTGGGAAGAAACACAAGCTTTAACAGAACTTCGTTCTAGAGACGATTTGGTCATCAAACGAGCGGATAAGGGGGGAGGCATCGTGGTGCTTCAAAAACAACAGTATTTATAAGAAGCAGTCAGACAGTTATCAGATACCAGGACATATCAAGTTTTAAATGTTGACCCCACAGAACAATTACAAAAAACAATTAAAGAACTAACACGAGCCAAAGAATTGAAACTTGTCTCTCATAAAGAGTGGCGTTTTCTTAATGAACAGAACCCTATAGTGGCCAAATTCTACCTTGTGCCGAAAATACATAAGAATCCAACTCAACCTCCAGGAAGACCTATAGTCTCCACCAGAGGGTCGGTTTTAGAACCACTCTCAATATTTGTGGATTCATACCTATGTCCTTTAATTTCAAAAATTCCGTCTTATGTACGGGACACAACTCATTTTCTAACCACTTTAACTAATAATAATCATTGGGCTAAGACCCACACTACTCAATTAGTAACTTTAGATGTGGCTGCTCTTTATACGAGCATCCCTCAGAAAGCAGCTTTTGACATCGTAGAGGAAGCTTTGAAAGATAGGGGAGACATGACGGATATTCAATTACATTTTCTTTTAGAATTACTGCACTTGGTATTGTTTCATAATTACTTCATGTTTAAGAAGACCATTTACTTGCAAATTGCCGGTGTGGCTATGGGCGCGACGTGCGCCCCTTCGATAGCCAATCTATATATGGTGAAATTTGAACAATGTTGGATTTCCTCTCCCTCCCCATACCTAACAAATATAAAGGTATGGCTCCGATATATCGACGATGTTTTTATGATCTGGGAAGGAGAGGACTATTGTCTACAAAATTTCGTCAGTTGGCTTAATGATCGTGATACTAATATTCAATTTACACACGTGCATAACACCTCCACCATTACATATTTAGATGTCCGTATTCAACGGAAAAATGACATGTGGTGCACTACAGTATTTCAGAAATCCACCGATCGTAATAGCCTCTTACATTACACGAGTGCCCATCCACGTAGACTTAAAGACAATCTTCCACTTTCTCAGTTTTTTCGATATCGAAGAAATTGTTCAGATCTTCATGACTTTAAACAACAAGCTAAATTACTAAAAAGGACATTTTTGTCTCGGGGATATCCTCAACAGGTGGTAGACGGAGCATATAAACGTGCGTTATATATTAATAGAGAACTCTTGTTGCAGACAAAAAAGAAAAAAACCACTTTAGATGAGACGATACATTTAGTAACCAAATATTCTCCATTTAGTCAACAGATACAACAGATCCTTAAAAAACACAGTAATGTCTTTCGAAATACTCTGTGATTAGAGAACCAAAAAATTCAATGTGTATGGCAACGCCATAGAAATTTAAAAGAGATCCTCTCCCCTACGGTTTTACGAACATCAGTACAAGAACATGGGACGGAAATAACAGGTCACTACAAATGTGGCCAGTGTACTATATGTAACATTACAATGGAGCTACAACAATTTACATACCAAGGAAAGATTTACCATCTAAGACATAGAACTTCATGTAATTCCACCCATGTGGTATACGGAATTCTTTGTCCATGCTCACTGTTATACATTGGTAAAACCACTCGTGCATTTCATACTCGAATGAAAGAACATCGCAGCAGACTGCACTGCAAGGTGTTACAAGCCCCTATAGTATCTCACTGCATTGAAATGCAACACCTCTTTACTGCATTAAAGTGCTTCTGCATCGATCATGTTATTCACGGTGAACGAGGACAATCGCAAGATCAAACACTCTTACGCCGAGAGCAAGAATGGATCTTCCGGTTACACACTTTAAGTCCCAATGTTTTAAATTCATCTATTGAATGGAGTGCTTGCCAGTGAAACTCACTAATTAAAACATGAAGGCACTTTTCACCCGATCCCTTTAGCAGGATTTAAATCTCAGAACAACTTTTACCCCGCATGCGCGGCGTTCTTTGTAAAAAGGATCAGAACTGAGAAGAGTCGTGAGTACTTCACTGAAGAATTAGACTAACTTTTATCTTGAATGCAGTATATATTAAGGTAAATGCTATTTGATTTTATTTTTACTAAGGTATTCCCCTGATGAAACGCTATATGTGAAACGCTACGGCGCCAAGATAATGCGTTGGGAGCATAAGTTCTGAGAGCACAAGTTGTGAAAGTTACCTGAAAGTAGAAGTCAAAACGGCACTGTGATGGTTATAAAACCGAAGAGGGGAAGCCACAAACAAATATTATTTTGAGAATAAGGCCGGAGTGAAAGTATTGAAGTTGATACAGACTCTTGTTAAAATTACAACGTCGAAGATGAGGAGGAGATAATTTACCACGGCATGATTCTCTAAGATACCATCAATAAGACATTATCTTCCCCAATTAACGGTTACTAACAGTTTAAAAAACTGCAGTGCAGTTTAATAGTAGTTTAAAAAAAAATTTAAAAAAATTTAAAAAATAGAGAAAATATATCACAAAGGAAAAAGCAAACACTAACATTAAAAATAGCGATGTATACGGGTCATTGATGTAATGAAGGCATATCACTGTATCATATCAGTAGATCCAGTGTGGAGCAGTTTCAGATTCTGAGACCTGATCGCTATCAGCATATGAAAACAAAATAAAAAAATAAGTTAGTCAATGGTAAAATAGTGGAGCTTGAACTGTAATTTGTAGCTGTGTAGCATAAAGCTCTGAGAAGTGACATTTGAATAGTTTGTAGCAGACAACAATCTCCAGGAACAAGCAGGAATGAGTCTTCACATATGGGTACGTCGATACCGACGGAGCCTGCGCGGGAACACTCCCCAGCGTCCAATCAGAAAGCTTTTGGGAGCATTCCTCAGCGCCTGCGTGCTGCCTTCCCGCCTTTCCAACTGTCTCTCCTCAGTTTTCGTTTTTCCGCGGAGCCGGCAGGACGTCCTCCTGTCACCGCAGAAATTTTTTTCTTTAATTCTTTTTTTCTTGTGGTCGCGGCTGTTTTCCCGCCTCCACTGATACTGCCGGTGGGTTTTTTCTTTCTTTTTTCTCAAACTCAGGGAGAGTTTTCCCTCAGTTTCTGTCTTAAATTTTTGGGCCTGTAAGGCCTCTCCATCATGGAGCCGCCTTCTCCTAAGAAGTGCCTTAACTGTGGAAATACAGTTTTCTTTTTAGACGCCAACCACTGGTGTCTAACCTGTTTGGGTCCTGACCCTTTTCCTCCGGAGCCATTAGGCTACAATTTTATGAGAAGAGATTTTCCATTTCGAGTTTCCCTCGATACCGAGTTCCCTTCCAGTGTCAGGGCACCGACCAATTCTTCTCTACAGGATCAGGTAACCCACAAACAGTCTGTTAAGACTAGCCAATACTTGAGTGGTAGGTCTCATGCCAAGCATGATGACGGCTCCGGCTTTGCCCTCAGGACCCTATTGGCTTCAAAACCCCGGCGGGAGTCTTCGGTCTCCAAAGCCTTTCAGGGGTTTCAGGTTGTTCCTGGGGCTCACCCCTCACAGAACATACCTGAGCCATGCTCGGTGGTGGCATCTGCTTCAAGCGGTACCGATACCCCGGCATCGGCACTGGTGTTGAGTGATCCACTCTTCGCCAGGGATCGTCATCTGGCGTTCTCGGTGCCTTCGGGACCGATCGATACGTCCCAGATTGACTTTTCAGTATCGGCAGCATCGCCGATATGACCACCAACGTCGGTACCCTCTAGACATGCATCGATAGACTCGCTTCCTTCGATGCTGAGTCTGGAATCGATATCTAGTCTGGAAGACTGGGTACCGACGCGTCTCGGAACCGATGCTTATCGATTCCGGATGCGCAGTACCGAGGATACTCACCAGGAGTTTTTGGTTGCCTCGGTACCGCTTGAGCAGCCTCCGATGACTGCTTCGATGTCGGTATCGCCTCCAATTCTGGCACTGCTACCGGTATTGGTATCGATGCCGGTTCCTGTATCAGAACCAACTACTTCCATGCCTTTTTCACCAGGATCGCTCCTTTCTATACCTAGTTTGGAGTCGATACCTGGCATGGACGGTGCAGTACTGACTGTCTCATGCCATAACCACCATTACCAGTATCCATCCATTGAAGCTCCTTTTCGGCACCGGACCAGTACATCCTCCGGTGCCCGGGCTGCTGCTTCAACTTTGGCCTATCCAGGGATGGTTCCCATTGGAGATCCTTCTTTTCAGAAATTTCTCCTTGACATGGCAACATTCCTTGCTATTCCTATCCCTGGCTATGATTCTACTCAGGGCTCTCCTGCGGAAAAGGAAAATATAATGCTTCCTTTACATCATTCTTTGCAGGATCTTCTTCTGAGAATATGGGAAACACCTTTAAGGGTTTCCTCACCTTCTACAGCAACTGATGATCTGTATCAGGTGCCCCCCTCTCCAGGGTTTCAAAAGACTCCACTTCCCCATCATTCCATTGTAGTGGAATCAGCAATGAGGAAGGTAAAAAGCAAGAAGAAGCATTCTTCTTATCCGCCAGGTCGTGAATCTAGAACACTTGATGCCTTTGGACGTCAAACCTTCCAAACATCTATGCTGGCGACAAGGATTATCTCTTATATTTTTTATATGAGTCTATCTCTCCAGGAGGTCACAAAGAAATTATCTCTTTTGACTCCTTTTCTATCAGAGCCCAAGGCTGCAGACTATTCCTTACTTCTTAGTCATAGCCAAAATATCTCTTGGTTTCTTTCTCGTGCTTCTCTAGACTCTTTTGAGTCTGTTAGCAGAACCTCTGCTATAGCCATAGGAGCACGACGTAGAACCTGGCTCCAGGCTTCAGACTTGAACAGATGGGCACAACAAAGACTGGGTAATACTCCTTGTACTGGAGAAAATCTCTTCAATAGGGAGTCTTTACGTCAGGTTGCTCACTGCTCCACTGACTTCCCTGTTTCTGGGGGCTATCCTAAGCCTTCTCTTTCCCCAGTAGGTAGGAAATACCCTACCAAACCTTTTTTCCCTAGGAAAAGAAGGTTTCACCCTTCTCCTGCCCATTATACAGATGTTCCCAGGCAGGGGAATCCTCGCCCTGGTCTGAAGAATCCAAACTCTAGCCAGGCTGAACAAACCCAGCAACCATAGGTTCCTGAAGGTTACAACCTACAGTTAACTTCTTCTTAGCAGAAGGTTTTTCACTGTTTTTTCCTTCAAAACTCTACACATGGATTCCTTTCTTCAGGACATCCTTTTCCTCCTAGATATGCTGAGCTGTCAGGATATTCATGTCTATGGGTCACAGGTTTCTCCTCTTCTTCCTACCAAGAAGAGAAGTTAACAACTATCCCATGATAGTTTTTCTGTCCCAACATGAATTTTTTCCTTCCGCAGACTTACCATATGGTAAGTCACCCTTCAGCTCCTGTTTTTCTACCCTCTCATCCAGGGTTTCCCCTAAATGAGTGGTACCATATCACTGCAGGGCTTCTCTAGCCTTTCATTCCAGTGTAGAGTTTTTTCCCTTGAATAAATTCCTTTTTTTTCTCTGGGCAGCTCATCAGACAGGGACAGGAATTTCTCCTCTCCTTTTGTCTGTTCTCTCTGTTTTACACAGGAAGATTCTCTCTGCTGTCTCTTTCAGCAGCTGCCCATGCAGGAGCTCCAGTGATTGGACTACTGGTACTTTTCCACAAGTTTCCAGTCTGTCTTCCACTACTTTCTGTCTGGCCTTAGTAGTGATTCCAAGATAGTGCTTTCATCTATCTTGGATAATCCTAATCACTTCAGGCTTATCACACTATCTTCTTTTCTTGCCATCTCCACTTTCTTGGATTTGGCAGCAGAGTTGACCTACAGTCAGTTTTATTTCCTAATTCTCCTGCATAATGCTCTCTGCAATCTTCAGAGAAGCTTTCTACTATGGGCCCTTGCTAGAGAGCATGGGGTTTTGTCTCTGATGACTATTCTATATGGTTGGGAAAGGCTCCTCAGTCATTTTCCATGACTGTGAGGGTTCTCCACACCCTGGTATCTCCTGTTATAATACAGGATATAAGCCTTTTCTGCGTAAATGTCCAAAGAGATTTCCAATCCTGCAGGAATATGCTCTTTTTTCCTTGCAGTTTGTCCTCATGGTATCCTACTCCTTTATGGACAGCACATGTTCTACTAGTAACGCATGATACCCCTTGTGTCCCTCCAGTGGGTCAACCTGGTATCTCTTCCTATGCGTTTTCTGTCCATTTACCATGTCAGAGTTCTACAAGACTCAGGACTGCCTGTTTACAGACTGATATTATCCTCTGTTTTTTCACGCAACCATCCTGGTTATTTCACTGGATAGCATTCCTGCACCATCTTAGCCAGGAAGAATAGATTCTCTATATATCTTCTCAAGTAGGTTCCACCTTCTTATTAGATGAATCTTTCTTCTTCACATCTCTCATGTGAATGTTCTTATGGGCATATCTCTATCTGCTTAGTTGCAGACATGTATCTTCAGACATACATATTCATGTATGTATATATCTCTATATACTTCTATAGATACATATGTCTGTAAGCTGTGTGTGCATATGTTATGGTCCTATATATATATATATGTGTGTATATCTATCGAGATGCTTCCTTATAAGTAGATATGTATTTACATACTTATCTCCCTAACTGTCTATGCTATACAGGTTTTTACCTTCCTAGAGGTTCCAGACAGTGGGCTTGCATATGTTCATACTGTCCCTCAGTATGTCGGGGGTCTTATGCACTCAACCACTACTGTGGTACTGACAGCTCCCACTTTACTCTAGGTCTCGCTATCCCTGAAGCACCATGCTTCAATATCTTTCCTATCTCTCACCAGCTAGGAAAGACAGCGTAGATCTTCAGTAGCTCTGAGGTTTCAGCTCTTCACACATCTGTCCTCCTTGGGAATACGGGCTTTTTCCCATACCGCTTCTTCCCTCCAGGACTGGGCTAGTTGTCCAAATCGGTCAGTCTTCCTCTTTTACTCCTAAATGTTAATGACTCTGTACCTAAAAGAGTTTTCAGCTTTTTCCAATAAAGCTTTCCACTGAAGACCTGCCGTTTTTATACTACCCCAGTTGACACCTGGGTCACCTGCCAATTTCAGATTTGGACCTTCACCTTCACTGCCGTGAGGTCACATTGAGGATTCCTCTACTGAATCTCCAGTAGACTCCATCAGCCTCTCTACTTCCTGCAATCCAGTAGGTAAGGTCCATATTGTGATTGCTCATTCAATATTTTTAATGGTAATTATCATGCATACCAAAGACTCCTCTCCTGTAGTCCTTAGGTTAGCTGTTTTTCCTACAGCTCCTCTCTTTTCAACTCCTACCCACCATCCCTCATGGGATGCCAGAGATCCATGTGTGGGAAGTGCAGTCCTGTTCCAGGGACACGCATTTTATGGGATCTCCCCCTGGCATCTACAGCTAGGGAGTCCCCATATGTGAAGACTCATTCCTGCTTGTTCCTGGAGATAGCACAGTTACTTACCTGTAACAGGTGATCTCTGGGAACAGCAGGAATAAGTCTTCACAATCCACCCACCTCCCCTAGGAGTTGTATCACTCTATCTTCCTTTCCTCTTTCTCTCTCTGTCTCAGCTATAAAACTCAACTGAGGAGAGACAGTTGGAAAGGCGGGAAGGCAGCACGCAGGCGCTGAGGAATGCTCCCAAAAGCTTTCTGATTGGACGCTGGGGAGCGTTCCTGCGCAGGCTCCGTCGGTACCGACGTATCCATATGTGAAGACTTATTCCTGCTGTTCCCAGAGATCACCTGTTACAGGTAAGTAACTGTGCTTACTGGGTCAGACCAAGGTCCATCAAGCCCAGTATCCTGTTTCCAAAGGTGGCCAATCCATGTCACAAGTACCTGGCAGGTACCCAAAGTCCACAGCTTCCACAGTGCTCATCCCGGGGTAAGAGGTGGATTTCCTGGGTGGTCTTTAATAATGGTTTATGGACCTTTCCTCCAGGAACTTGTCCAAACCTTTTTTTAAAGCCAGCTACACTAACAGCTTTTACTACATCCTCTGGTAATGAATTCCAGAGTTTGATTATGCTTTGAGTGAAAAAATATTTTCTCTTTTTAGTCTTAAATGGGTTACATTGTAGCTTCATTGTGTGACTTCTAGTCTTTCTACTTTTTGATGGCGCAAGCAGTCAATCTATGTTAACCCATTCCACTCCATTCATTAATTTATAGACCGTGATCATATCTCCCCCAGCTGTCTTTTCTAGGTTGCCCTAACCTTTTAAGCCTTTCCTCATGGGGGTATCCTTCCATCTCCTTTACTGTTTTGGTGGCTCTTCTCTGTACCTTTTCTAATAACGCTATATCCTTTTTTATTATTTTTTTTTCTCAAAGTACTGTATATCCCCTGACTTTTTTTTTTTTTACATTTAACTTTTTTTATTAACACTTTCTGTTAATACAGCAATTGACTACTGTTGTTTCACTTACAACACTTCTAGTAGTTACACAGTCTCAATAGTTTACATTCCCCATTAGCTAATACAACTGCATTATTGCCTATTCCGCCACCCTCCCCCTCCCCTCCTCCCCTCTCTAGTTCCCCCTTCATTAATTATTTTATTGCGATGTCACAACATGACTATCATAATCATCTCTAGTATTTATAAATTCTCTCTATGTATTACAATAACATGACTTCATACTAATAACGGCGTTGAGACCCTACTAGCAACGCTCACCAACACCTTAACCAGAGGCATAGACAAAACAGAAAATGGGTTTGTGCTTATCTTCCTTGATATCGCTGCCGCATTTGATTCGGTTAACCACGAGCAACTCCTCACCCGACTCCATGAAAAGGGAATCCAAGGCCTGGCTTGGGAATGGTGCAAATCCTATCTTGCTGACTGATGGCAACATGTTCGGATAGGTCCGTCAACATCTGACCCATTCCAGCAAAACCATGGAGTACCCCAAGGCTCCTCCCTCTCTGCTTTACTTTTCAATGTGTATATGCAGCCCATATGTGATATTATACGCTCATTCAACATTTCCAGTCTGATATACGCAGATGATGTCTTGCTGTTCACTCCAATCAAAATTATGCAGCCTAACCTCTCCCCCCTATTGATTGCTTCAACGCAATTACAGACTGGCTCCTAACTCAGAACTTACGCATAAATTTTAAGAAAACCGAGGTATTATTTATCACGAAGAACAAGAGCTTCTCTCCGCCCACTACTCTGAAAATGAGAGACGCAGAGCTTCCATGTAAAAATGTGATACGTTACTTGGGAATCACGCTTGACCAACAGCTCTGCTTTAAGGAACACATGAAGAACAACTCCAAGGCTATTTACAACAAAATCATGACGTTAAGACACCTCGGACCTCTGTTGGCACCAGGAGATTTTAGAACAATATTCCAGTCGCTTGTAACACCACATTTCGATTACGCAAATATTATCCTTCATGGTCTCCCCAAGAGCACACTCAACCTATTGCAAATGGTGATGAACGCAGCAGCCCGTATTCTCTGCGGTCTATCGATAAGAGATCACATCACGCCCATACTTATGGAGTTGCACTGGCTACCGTTGGACAGCAGACTCGCCTATAAAGCACTATTAACTTTTAAAGCAATCAACCTCATAGCCTCCTCTTCCTTAACCGCCCTCATCACTACCACCCCCAACAACAGACTCAGGAGATCAGTAGCTACAAACACGCTTATTATACCACCTGAAGCGACAAAATGCACGCAAACTACCAGCAATAGATCTTTTGCCTTCTTTGCCCCGAGATGCTGGAACAACCTCCCTCCACATATCAGAGCAATTAAGGACCTAGCTCCAGGAACAAGCAGGAATGAGTCTTCACATATGGGTATCGTCGGTACCGACGGAGCCTGCGCGGGAACGCTCCCCAGCGTCCAAAAGGAAAGCTTTTGGGAGCATCCCACAGCGCCTGCGCGCTGCCTTCCCGCCTTTCCCAACCGTCTTTCTCCAGTTCTTCTTTTCCACGGAGCCAGCAGGTCATGTTCCTGTCACCGCTGAAGTTCTTTTTTTTATTTATTTATTTATTTTTTTTATTTATAAGTTTTCAATTGATACATCAACCAACCAATGAAAGGACAATCCTAGGATACAAAAGTACATTGTATAAAGAAAGATGAAAACACATTTGATAGATTAAGCCCACATTACTGGAACCTGAAGAGTGATATATAGAAAAAAGGAAAAAAGAAAGGAAAAAACAAGGCTTTAAAAAAGCCCACAACAAAGAGGTACACTATTTTACTTGTCCTCTACTACCTGCTCTAAACCCTGCCTATCAACAATAAATTGCTCCAAGTGGGCAACATCAGAAAAAACATAAGTTGCACCACTATAAGTCACAACACATTTACAGGGAAATCGTAGGTAAAACGTAGCACCCAGCTTAAGAAGTTCTTTATTTTATTTCTTTGGTCGCGCGTCTGCCTTCTTCGACGTCGGACCGGTACCGCCGGTCGGTCTTTCTTTCTTAAAAAAAAAAAAAAAAAAAAGACTACTATTTTCACTTCTGTGCATTTTTCTTTTGGCCTTAGGCCTACGAAAAATTCTCCTCATGGAAAAGCCCGACACCCATGACTGGTGTCTAAAATGTTTGGGTCCTGACCACTCCATCACGGATTGTGAGTTCTGTTCCATGATGTCTAAAAGAGGTCTACAGAATCGAGCAGCCAAGCTCAGTACCCTGTTTCCCTCTGATGCAGCTTCGGTAGCATCGACGTCTTCCAGGGCTGCTTCTTCCTCCCATGGATCTCAGGCAAGTCCAGCCGGTCCTCGAAGGGTAGATCTCCCTCTTAAGTATCGAGATGCCTCCGGGCTTGCTCTCGAGGAATCCGCACCGGCAAAATTACCCTGGCGGGAGGCTCCGGCTTCCAAAGCTTTATCTATGGGGTCACAGGTTGACATCGATGGCTCGGCCTCGACCGATCACCTGTTGCCATGTTCTGGGGTACCGGTGGTTCCCACTGGTACCGACATCCAGACATTGGTGGCGTCGATGGATCAGAATATTCTGACCATGCAGCGTGCCATTACGGCATTCATACAAGCTGCGACGCCTCCGGTACCGCAACAAACTCCGTTGTCGGCACCGGCACCGATTATCGGTTCCGGTGCCAGTACCGATTGCATCGACATCGGCTTTGGTGTCTACTGCAGCGGTACCCTGTTCTGTGATGCCCATCAGTACCGATCACTCCCGATGTCGATACCACTCGGTACGCGTATCTGGCTCTGCAGGAGCATGCAGATAGGCGATACTTCGATTACTCTGAAGACTCTGATGAATCAGAGGTTTCTGTCGAAGCATCGGTACTCCTTCCTCAGGAGCCGTCTCCTCCAGAAAACTTGTCTTTTCAAGACTTCATTAGGGAAGTGGCCAGGGGCCTCTCCATTTCAGTGGCCCCTGAGGCAGAGCCTAGAGCCAAAAAATTGGATATCTTACAATATCCTAAGGCTCCTAAAGAGGCAGCTACTTTACCAATACATGAGATTCTTTATGATCACATGTTGGGCATATGGGAGACACCTCTCACCACCTCCCCTCATTCTCATAGGTTGGACACCAGGTACTGTGTTCCTCCTTGTCCTGGCTTTCATAAGACTCAGCTTCCTTACCACTCTATTGTGGTGGAGTCTGCTATGAAGAGGATAAAGAGTGCAAAAAGGCACTCATCTAATCCTCCGGGAGAGAATGCAGAACCTTAGATGCTTTTGGCAGGAGAATTTTCCAGACCAATATGCTTGTTGTTAGAATCAACTCCTATAGTCTCTATATGGGGATGTTTCTAAAAGAAGTTACAGATCACCTGCAAACTTTATCTCCTTTTGTTTCAGAAGATAAGAGGAGTTTCTCACCTGGCTTAAACATGCCCAGGATGTTTCCAAGTTTTCCAACCGTGCAGCCTTTGACTCTTTTGAGTGTGCTAGCAGAGCCTCGGCTATTGCCATAGGTGCACGCAGAGTTGCTTCGCTACAAGCTTCTGATTTGGAACCCTGGGTTCAGGATGGACTAGGAAATCTTCCTTGCACAGGTGAAAACCTTTTTGGCAAAGATTGGCAAGCAAAGGCCACTCGGATGCTGAAAATTCTGCTTTAGATAGACTTTCAAAGTCTACTTCTGCTCCTGTTAAAAGGTGGTTCAAAAAGGGATTTTTTCCCAAAAAGGGGAGATATTATCCTGTTTATGGTCAACAGGCATCTTCTGCAGGTCGTTTTGCTGCAAAGCGACAGCAACAACTTAAACAGGCCAAGCCTAAGGCTGCAAGGGCTGCTACGGCCCAACAGCCTCAGCCTCCTCAGGGCCTTTGACTTTCAACTAGAGAACTTAGCCTTTCTGGCTCTAAAAGAACCAGAGCCTCTCACCATTCCAGGAAGGTTAGCTCACTTTGCCCCCAGGTCGGAACAAATCACAGCAGAGCAATGGACCCGCTCCATCATAAGGGAGGGGTACAAGCTTCATTTCTTAAACCTTCCTCCTCACACCATGGTGAGACAGTTCAATTCTCCAACATCTCTCCTCGACCTTCTGGGTCAGGAGATTGCTACCCTTCTTGCCCAAGGGGCAATAGAAGAAGTGCCCCTTCTTCAACAGGGCTCAGGGTTCTACTCCCCCTACTTTCTTATCCCAAAGAAAACAGGGGGGGCTACAGACCCATATTAGATCTCAGAGAATTGAACTAGTTTCTATGCAAGGAGAAATTCAAGATGATTTCTCCTTCCATACCTTCAGAGTCAGGATTGGCTTTGTTCTCTAGACCTTAAGGATGCGTACACCCATGTCCTCATCCATCCAACACACAGAAGGTTCCTTCGGTTCCTTTATCAAGGAAAGCACTACCAATGCAGAGTGCTTCCTTTCGGTCTGGCCTCTGCACCAAGAGTGTTCACAAAATGCATGGCAGTAGTAGCTGCATTTCTACGCACTCTAGGGATATTCGTATTCCCATATCTGGACGACTGGTTCATCCATCCCAGTCAGAGGCCCAGACTTCCCTAGCCTGCACAAGGCATGTTCTTCAGTATCTGGGACTTGTAGTAAACATCCCAAAATCCCATCTCACCCCTACTCTGTCTCTAGCGTTCATAGGGGCCTTGCTGGATATCACAACTGCAAGGGCCTATCTTCCCCAGGCCCGTTGCCTACGCTTGGTGCAGTTAGCCTCACAAATTCAGTTAAAATCCCATTTAACTGCTCGAGAGATGTTACAAAGGTTAGGCCACATGGCATCCACTGTGCATGTGGTTCCTTACGCTCGCCTTCACATGAGGGCAGCTCAATGGACTCTGTCCATCCAATGGACCCAGGCATCAGGGTGCCTGTCATACAAAATAGCAACCTCCAGTCGCCTCTTTTGCTCTCTCCAGTGGTGGAAGTCCACTCAAAATCTGTTGCTGGGGTCCCCCTTTCAACAGGTGTTACCCCAAGCCACCCTTACAACAGATGCCTCTCCAATTGGTTGGGGAGCTCATCTACAAGATCTCTCCACTCAAGGCATCTGGTCTCCACAGGAGACATCTCTACATATCAACCTCTTAGAGCTCAGAGCAATTTTTCTAGCTCTGAGTCTTCCACACCCTGCTCAGCTACAAGACAGTCCTCATCCACACGGACAACCAAGTAGCCATGTTCTACATGAACAAGCAGGGCGGGACTGGCTCTCTGTCGCTTTGCAACGAAGCTTTGAGATTGTGGGCCTTCGCCAGAGAGCATCAAATTCATCTCATGGCAGTGTATCTTCCAGGGGTTCAAAACTCTTGGGCAGACAGACTCAGTCGAGTTCTGCTTCCACACGAATGGTCCCTCCATGGGGACCAGATAGCCAGGATCTTCCGAATTTGGGGAACCCCGGACATAGACCTGTTTGCAAGTCCGTGGAATGCCAAACTTCCCCGGTTCTGTTCCAGGATTCTGTGTCAGGGAGTTCAGGCCAGGGATGCTTTCCTCCTTCATTGGGGGCAAGACTTCCTCTATGCCTTTCCACCCATTCCCCTAATTCCCAAGACACTGTTCAAACTTCAGAGAGACAAGGGGTCTATGATCCTCATAGCACCACATTGGCCACGCCAAGTGTGGTACCCTCTACTTCTGCATCTCTCTCAAGCTCCCTCCCTGGACTTGGGATCTGCTCCAGACCTCCTGTCCCAGGAGGAGGGAACGTTGTGGCACCCAAATCCCCAGTCTCTTCACCTCAGAGCCTGGTTGCTGAAGGCCTAGACCTTCAAGATTTGCATCTTTCTCAGCAAGTGAAGGATATCCTTCATGCTTCCAGAAAGCCTTCCACTAGACGTTCCTATGCTTTTAAATGGAAAAGATTTACCATTTGGTGTGCAGAGAAGGGTCTTAACCCTCTTGCAATACCTCTGAATTCTTTACTAGAGTATTTGCTGCATTTATCCCATGCAGGCCTTAAAACGAATTCAGTAAGAGTCCATATGAGTGCTATTGCAGCATCCCTTAAACCTCTCAATGGACAGCCTATTTTCCTCTCATCCTCTTATAGCAAGATTCATGAGAGGCCTTCTTTTAACTAAACCTCCCATTAGACCACCTCCAGTGGCATGGGACTTGAATCTGGTTCTTGGCCAGCTTATGCAGCCACCCTTTGAACCCTTAGCCACTTCCTCCTTGAAATTCCTTTCCTGGAAGGTTATTTTTCTCATTGCAGTCACTTCAGCTCGCTGCATCAGTGAACTGCAAGCCTTGGTGGCTAATCCTCCTTATACAAGGTTCCATCATGACAAGGTAGTCCTCAGGAGCAATCCACACTTTATGCCTAAAGTGGTCTCACCTTTTCATCTGAACCAGGAGGTGTATTTACCTGTCTTTTTTCCAGGACCTCATGCATCAAGTGCAGAGAGGAATCTCCATACCCTGGATTGTAAGAGAGCGCTTGCTTTTTACTTACAAAGGACACAGCAACATAGAAAGTCCTCTCAACTCTTTGTTGCTTTCGATCCCTCTCATTTAGGACTTCCAGTCTCTAAGAGAACTCTGTCCAATTGGATTGCTCAGTGTATTGGATTGCTCAGTGTATTTCTTTCGCCTATCTGAGTAAGAACCTTTTTCTGGAGGGCCATGTCACAGCTCACAATGTGAGGGCCATGGCAGCTTCTATGGCTCATCTAAATTCTGTGTCCATCGACCAAATCTGTCGAGCGGCCACCTGGGCCTCGGTTCATACCTTTACAGCCCATTATTGCTTGGACAAGGACTCCCGCCGGGATGCCTTGTTTGGTCAGGCTGTTCTCAAACACCTGTTCCATACCTAATCAACTCCTACCCCCCATCCCTGGTTGGATGTCCGAGATCCATGGGGGGAGATGGAAGCCCTTCTCAGGGACTCACAACCTTGGGGATCTCCCTGGCATCTCTAGCTGGGGAGTCCCCATATGTGAAGACTCATTCCTGCTTGTTCCTGGAGATAGCACAGTTACTTATCTGTAACAGGTGATCTCTGGGAACAGCAGGAATTAGTCTTCACAACCCACCCACCTCCCCTAGGAGTTGTATCTCTCTCTTTTTCCTTTCCTTTCTCTCTCTCTCTTTGTCTCAGCTTAAAACTCGAACTGGAGAGAGGTGGTTGGGAAAGGCGGGAAGGCAGCGCGCAGGCGCTGTGGGATGCTCCCAAAAGCTTTCCTTTTGGACGCTGGGGAGCGTTCCCGCGCAGGCTCCGTCGGTACCGACGATACCCATATGTGAAGACTTATTCCTGCTGTTCCCAGAGATCACCTGTTACAGGTAAGTAACTGCTTTCTCAGTTCAGGAAAGCTCTTAAGCACCATTTGTTCCTCCTACACTTTTCCCACCCTAACCCAACGCAACCACCCTCCATACCACATCTCACTCACGAGGACACTAACACACCCATAACATGATTTATACATAGCACAAACCAGATCCTTCCAGCACGGGTTATATATTGTGAATAATCTCCCAACACTATGGTGATACCTGTATATAGTTTATACTGCAACTGTACATAGTCCCCAGTTCATTCCCAAGTTATCCATCCTGTTATAATGTAAGCCTATGGCCGTTTTGTCTGTGGCAATTTTTCCGTTATTTGTAAACCCCGCTGATAAGAAAAGTGCGGTATAGAAGAACTGTAAATAAATAAAATAAATAAATAAATTACTCCATTCCCACCCTCATAACTCCCCCATCCCTGTCTCCCCTTCCCACTTTTGCAGCAACTCCCATACCCTCTGCCATTGCTTCATACTCCTCTCCCCTTTCCCCTGCCTCAGTTTCGTCAATCGATGCATCAAACACAATTCCCTCATTCTTTGGATGAAGCTTGCATTCTGTGGTAATTTCGACGCTGTCCAATATTGTGCTATCTCACACCTGGCTGCTACAATGCAGTGGTTCAGTACCCCCTTATCCCTCTCTGAAATATCCTCCTCTAACTTGTGCAGTAGACAGACCTCCGGTTTCCTCCACAGTCTATATCCTGTCAACTCGTGAATTATATCTAGCACGCTATCCCAATATGGTTAGATCTGTCCACACTTCCACCACATATGCAACATGTCTCCTCTCACTTGGCAGCCCCTCCAGCACCAATCAGATTTCCCCTGACCTGCTCGCCTTTTACTAGTCGGCACCCAGTACCACCTATATAGCACTTTGTATGCTTTTTCTTTTATTTGAGTGGCTACTGATATGCCGGCCACTGTTTGTATAATCTTATGCCACTCCTCTTCATTCCATTGTACCCCTATGTCTTCCTCCCATTTCTTCATAAATTATAATTTACCCTCTCCTCCTTCTGTTAACCCTTTATATATCTTGGATATAGCACCTTTGTGGCCTAACTGTCCTGAGATTCAAGCCTCAAACCACCCCCTACTGCCCCATAAATCTTTCCATACCTTCTGCTGTCGCAAAAAATGACTAACCTGGATATAACTATATTGGTCCTTTCTTGTCAACCCATATAGATCCTTAATACCCTCAAAATCACAAACCCCCTCTTTATCCACTAGTTGGGCAGTAGATGTGAGCCCCAAGTTTGCCCATCTCTGCAATACACTTACCCCAGGCCCCTGCCCCTCCTCAAAGCATGTCGTTAGTGTCATCCCTTGTGTGTATTCTTTATTTTGTACTAATCTTCTCCTGTTCTGTTTCCATACTCTTAAGCTATGTGCGATTATAGGGTTCAAGGTGGCCACCTCCAATACATTACATCCCTTCCAAACTAGCCTCTCCAATCCCGCTCCCCTTACTGAGCCTTCTTCCATTTGGACCCATTGCTTCTGCTGCTCTCTCTGCCATTCATATATCATTTTTAACTGTGCTGCCTCATAATATTTTCGAAAATTGGGCACCCCAGGTCCCCCCTTCCCCCTTGTTCTCTGGATAATTGAGAATGCCACTCTGGGGCTTCTATTTTGCCATATAAAGCGATTAATGATTCTTTGTAGGTGCTTTAGCTTTCTATATGGCACCTCTATCGGCAATGTTTGAAACAGGAACAGACATCTAAGCAAAGAACGCATCCTGGATGAAATAAACTCTCTCCTTGACAATACCCCACAAGACCTGGATGTCCTAATTTCCACATGGAACAGCAAGCTCAGCGCGATCGCAATCCGCCCTCCCACGACTAAAGCCTCAAAGAAAAGACCATCCGCACCTTGGTTCACACCTGACTTAAAGGCGTCTTTAACCCTCCTACGAAGATCGGAAAAACGCTGGAGGAAATCACGTACCAATAGCGATCAAGCAGCATACATCCAACTCTTACACACTCATCGCAGGGCTGTAACAGACAAAATGAAACTACATCACACCAACACTCTGAAACGTTCATTAAACAAGCCGCACGACCTCTTTAACCTAGTCAAATCTCTTGCCAGAGAACCGACCCCTGAGCGCACAGAATCTATACACCCTCAGGATTATGCCAACTTTATGCAATCAAAGCTATGCAGAACCGACAAGATGGTGATACCGGACCCCCCTTATGCGCAACGTATTTATCCACCTTTACCACTCCGTCTAAGATAATTATTGAAGACACCATTGCTACCCTAAATACCTCCACTTCATACTCAGATCCATGTCCAGCATTCTGGATAAAAGATCTGCGATCTGACCTTGCCCCAATCTTAGCCAAAATGATGGGACTATCATTTAGCACCGGATCATTCCCATCCATGCTCAAACAGACCTCTGTTAGACCGCTGCTTAAGGACACCAAATTAGACCCTCTAAAGGTCGAGTCCTACAGACCCATATCCAGTATCCCGATGCTCTCTAAAATCATTGAAAAAATAGTATACAGGCAGCTACAAGATCATGTGGACACCTATGCACCTCTAGATCCATCACAACACGGGTTCAGAGAGTCACATGGAGTGGAAACACTACTTACCACTCTCTTCAACACCATAATCTCAGGCATTGACAACTCACGTACAGGTTTCGCACTTATCTTTTTAGATATTGCGGCAGCCTTCGACTCTGTCTGCCACGAGATCCTCCTGATTCGGCTAAGAGAGAAAGGCATCACTGAAACAGCGCTGGAGTGGTGCAGGTCTTACCTGTCTGGAAGATGGCAACACGTACGAGCAAATGGAACCACATCTGAGCCATTCCTACAAAGTCAAGGAGTCCCTCAAGGATCCTCCCTATCGTCTCTTATGTTTAACATTTATATCCAACCCATATGTAACATCATTAGACACTTTAATGTGAGTTGCATGATCTACGCCGACGATGTCTTACTTTACCTGCCAATATCCCTGGATTGCCCAGACCTCACCCCACTAACTAAGTGTTTCAATGCAGTATCCGAATGGCTCCTCTCTCAAAATCTGCGCATCCAACATAAGAAAACAGAGGTCCTATTTATCTCTAGAAATCTTGAGTTTATTCCACCTAACCACTTGGAAGTAGACAACGCCAAGCTGCAAGTAAAATCAGCCATACGATACCTCGGAGTCACATTGGATCAGAACCTCAACATGAAGCAGCACATAGCAAAAACAGTAAGAGCGATCTACTTCAAGATCAGATCCCTCAGACACATACGCCCTCTACTCGAGCTGAGTGACTTCCGTACCATCTACCAAGCCCTCATCATCCCTCATTTTGATTATGCAAACGCCATCCTACAAGGTCTCCCTAAAGCAACCTTACATCCCTTACAACTCGCCATGAACAGCGCCGTGCGAATCCTTTTAGGAGCACCAAGAAAAGAGCACATCACACCCCTCCTGATGCAGCTGCACTGGCTCCCCATCCAAGCCAGGATTAACTTCAAGATCTTAGTGATGACCTTCAAGGCCATCAATGGGTTATCCTCTTCTTCAATATGTGACCTCATACAACAACCCATGCCCAACAGGATAAGAAGAACTGCTACAACCAACATGCTAGCAATACCAAAAGCTATGACAAGATGCGCCATATCAACTTCAAATAGAGCCTACAGCCTGAGCGCCCCAAGCATCTGGAACTCCTTACCACCACACATCAGAGCTATCCCCAATTTGAGCCCGTTCAGGAAGGCCTTAAAACACCTCCTATTTATTAAATACCTCACAGCCTCTCTCGAACCCCAGCCACCAGGTACGAACAACACACAATGACCCCATCTCACATATAGACAGTTACCAATTTCAGTATCCCATTTGTGTACATAGTTTACCAATTTCAGTATTCCATTTATGTACATAGTTTCCCCCGTTATTCAAGTTGATTGCTCCTGTTCATTGTAATGACCTGACTCTTGTTCATTGTCGGATTCTGTTTTGTTTTATGTAAACCGCGCTGATCGTAAATAGTGCGGTATATAAGAAATGTAAAATAAATAAAATAAATAAATAGCATCATTTTTATAACAGCAATCCGTCCAAACCAGGACAGATAACCCTGTCCCCACCCATTCAACAAACTCTACACTTGCCCAAATAATTTTAAATAATTTAGGTTATATAGGGATGTCAACATATTGCTTATTTGTATCCCTAAATACCTAATCCACCCGTTTGCCCACCTAAAGGGGAATTTTTTAAAAATATTTTCCTGCACTTCCTTTACTATTGATAAATTCAATATCTCAGATTTTTGTCCAGTTTATAGTGAATCCTGACAATCTGCCATATTCTTCTAATTCCCACATTAATATTGGGATAGCGAACCCTGGTTTAGTCATGCTCATAATAATAGCATCCGCAAACAAAGATATTCTATATTCTTTCTTTCCTATGACTATGCCCTTCAAATCTGCCCTTTCTCTTACTCTTTCCGCGAATGGCTCCACTGAAATCGCAAACAAGAGAGGTGACAATGGGCACCCCTGCCTCGTCCCCCTCCCCTGCTCAAAAAACTGTGAATACGCTCCATTAACCCGGATGCAAGCTTTCGGATTAAGGTACAGTGCTTGTACCCATCCCAGGAATTTGCCTCCCAACCCCATTCTTTCCATTACCTGAAATAAAAAAGGCCAAGACACTTGGTCAAAAGCTTTTTCTGTGTCCAAAGATAACAATAGTACCTCCTCCTTACTCGTCTCGATCGCCCAAATGGTATTTTGCAGATATTATCTACTACCTGCCTACCTGGGATAAATCTCGCTTGGTCTTGATGTATCAATTTTCCTATTACCCTATTTAAGCGTATAGCCAATATTTTAGCCAAAAGTTTAGCATCTAAGTTTAGTAATAGGTCTATACAATGAGCATTCTTGCGGGTCTCTTCCGGCTTTATGTATTACAGCTATTCCAGCCCACCCCATAGTGCTTGCTAACAAGCCTCCCTCCCTTGGTAGATTGAACAGCCGCACTAAAGAGTTAATCAGTATCCCTCCGAACCTTCTATAAAACCTCGCTGTTAACCCATCTAATCCCGGTGCCTTGACTACTTTCAACTGCTTAATAACTTTTCAGACTACTTCATCTTGTATGGCTCTATTTAACTCTGTTTGTTCCTCCTTTTCTGATTGCGGCAGCTGTATGGAGTCTAAGTAGCTTTGTACCCTTTCCATCTCTGGGGGAGGTCTTGCCTCGTATAACAATTGATAAAATCTCTTAAAGGCCTCCCTAATATCTCCATCCTTCGTAACTGTTTTCCCTCCAGCTTCTCTAACTTTCAATATGTGTGATCTTAACTTCCGTTGTTTTAATTTCTGCGCCATGTATCTCCCAGCTTTATTGCCCCCTCAAAAAATTCCTGTTTCAAGAGCTGCATGTGATATCGTATAGTATCTGCCTGCATTGCATTTATTTGCGCTCTTACTGCCAACACTTGTCCTCTATAGGTACCTGTTCTATCTTGCGCATCTAATTCTTCAAATTTCATTATTTTTTCCCTCAATTCCCTATCTCTTTTCTCCCTTTTCTTCCTTTTTCGAGCCCCCCATTTAACCAGGATCCCTCTCACTACTGCCTTGTACCCATCCCAAATACCCCCACGCCACCTCTCCGTTATCATGCCACCTAAAATATTCTCTTGTTTCCTGCTCTATATCACGTCTCACCTTTTCATCCTCGAATTCATTTAATCTCCAAAATTGTAGGCTCTTCTCCTCCCCCTCTATTGCTATTCTGATTTCCACCAACGCGTGGTCCGACCACGTTATAGAGTCCATCTCCACCCCTTTTATTCTTCCTACTACCTCTTTGGTTATCCAGATGACATCTATTCTGGAGTATGAGCCATGTACTGGGGAGAAGTATGAGAATTGCTTTTTCCGAGGATGATGGATTCTCCATGTATCAGCTAAGCAGTGCTGTGTTACAAAATGACTTTATTTGTTTCTATCTGCCCTCTTGCCCTCCCTTTTCCCCCAGGCATGCCTAGCAGGGTTCCATGTTAGATTGAAGTCACCCCCACATATGAGAATACCTCCTCCCAATTTTCCCACCTCTTTATTGAGCTTTGTCCAAAAATCTCCTTGCATCCCTGTGGGCGCATAGACATTCATTATACAGTACCATTCATTCCTGATTTTCAGATGCAATAACACATCTCCCCGCTTTATCTCTAACTACTTTCTGCAGTTCCATCTTTACTTTAGAATCTATTAAGATTGCAACTCCTCCCTTCTTTTTTTCTATTGTATTTGATGCATGGATACACACTCCATATCCTTTAGGCTTTACCAGATATTCTGTCGCCCTAGTGAGATGTGTTTCCTGTATGAATGCCACCGATGCCTTTTGGCGTGCTAGTTCTTTATACAATTTCTGCCTTTTAAATGGTGAATTAAGCCCTTTTACATTTAATGTTGTTATTTTTAACTCACCTTTGACATTTGCTACCCCCCTCCCTTCTGCCTTCTCCCCCTTCCCCCTTCTCCCTCCCCCCTCCCCTTAACACCCTTCCCTATTCCTCATCCCCCTCCTTGGAGACTCGACTTCCATATATCGTGACTATCTATCCGGCCACTGCCTGCTTTAGCTGTCCTGTTCCCCCTCCCCCCTCACTAATCTTAATCCCCCCTTAGTTTATCCCCTCTACTCCACTCCCTCCATCCCTCCCCGTTATTAAAATACCCTATTTGTACTCTCCATTTAACCTATCCCCTCCTCTCCCTCTCCTCACCATCCTTCTATACCCCTCCCCTACTTCCCTCATCCCGTACCCTTCCCACAACATTTCTTACAAGCCACTGATCAATGTCCCACATTTCAGTTCATATGGTATTTCCTCTGATGTCTGGATTCCCGGGAGCCTGTTCTTAAGCCACTGTCTTTCGCGTTCTCTTGTGCTCCTTGGCTGCCCTTGGTCAGTCTTGCCACTTTTTGACCACTGGTTGGTACTCTGTGCCATCTCCGATTGGTCGTCTTAATCCCAGTCTTGGTTCTTATTTGGCTCCCATTACCTCCAGGCAGGCTAGTTAATCCCATTTCTCTGAGAACCCCCCAAACTTCCTCGCAATTCTTAACCTTTCTCGATATACCATTTGCTGTAATTAGAAGGCCAAAAGGATATAGCCATCTGTAATGTGCCTCCTCACTTCTCAGATAGGCCGTTGTTTCCTTCTTCTCTCTCCGATGCTGCAGCGTGCCTAAAGAAAGATCTTGGAACAGTTCCAACGTATGTCCTTCTCACTTAAACTGTCCCAGTTTCCGTGCCGCTTTCAAAAGATTTTCTTTGATTTGAAAAGATCTCAGGCACACCACAATGTCTCTTGGTCGATTGTCTCTTATTGGCCCTACCCCCCCTGTACGCCCTCTCTATTTGCATAGGTTCGCCTTCCCCATTCTCTTTGATGGCCACCTCTTGCAGCAATGCTCTGAACACTTTTGTAATCACTTCTTCACAGTTTTTATATTTGGGGTCCTCTGGTACGCCTCTCACTCTTATGTTGCTTCTCCGGGATCTGTCTTCCAGGTCCTCCGCCTTCTCTTTTAGCTCTTCGTGAGCTTGCTTTAACTCCTCCCATCCTTTTTGAAGATCCTCCAATGTGTCTCCATGTTCCAGCTGATTTTCTGTTCCCTCTACCCGGGATCCCAGGTCCGCTATGTCCTGTCTTAATGATTGCAATCTCTCTTTTAATTCATTTTTTACTACACTAATTTCCTCTTTTAGTTCTTCCTTCAGCTTAGTCAGCCATGTCTTAATCATCTCTGCTACTCCCGGGCTCCAGGGATTCTCCATCTCCTCCGCTAGTTCAGTCTCCTGCTCCACCATCACTTTGCACGTCTTCTCCCCTTCCTTACATCCTCTGGAAGGTGCATATGATGCCAATTTTTTCTTTGCAGAGAGACCTCCTTTAGACTTATCCATCTTGCCCCTACGTGCCTCTGTTAGCACCTTCTGGCTTTCTGAGGTCTGCGGTCCCCCGGGTCTATCACCTCCTCCTTTCAGCTGGTTCTACTGCTGTACAATCCGGAGGAGATTTTTTCCCCTCCTTTATATTCCTACACCACCTTTAGCAGATGTTTTGCCGTATGTGTAGTTGATTAGGGTTTGTGGATCATTGGGTATTTGAATCCTGTTGTGCTGCAGTAATAGTTGTATCCCTTTTCTTTATCTTGCCTTTACTGTAAGTTTTCGCTTAACTGCACTTACTTCACCACCTCCTCCCTCTGTCAGTCTCCTTTCGGGCGATGCTCCACTCTGGTGCCACTTTCACTTGCCGGCTCCTTACCGGGATCACACAGCCGCTTAAACTCAGTCCTCCACATGCTCCCCTGCACGGCCACTCTTCGCCCTTTGCAGCCTGCTCTAACAGCCGGCTCCGTGGCGCTCTCTAGCTCTGGTGGAATTCTTTTACATCTGCGCCATTGTCTGCACCTCCTCTCCCTTCTGCCTCTGTTCAAGTGACTGTACCTCCCCGATCGCGCTGCCGATCGTGCTGCAAATCGCCGGGGCCCCTTATGCCTTGATGTCCAGGCCTCCACTTCCGTCCGTCACGTGCTCCCCGACTCAGCCCCGCTACTTCAGTTGCAGCCTGCTGTGGTTACATGTGCCGCGATTCTTTTTACCTCTGTCGCTCTCATGGGATTCTCCTCCCCTACTGCCCCTTCATTGTGCCTCACTTTGCCTCCATTTTCTTGGGGATTTTCCCCTTTGATGCAGGCTTGGTGGCGGAGCTCTCTCTTCACGCTGCTATGCAACCCGATGACATCGCAGGATCTCGCTATATCCTTTTTAAGATACGGTGATCAGAATTGCACACAATATTCAAGGTGCGGTCGAACCATGGAACGATACAGAGGCATTATTATAATATCCTTGGTTTTATTCTCCATTTCTTTCCTTATGATTCCTAGCATTCTATTAGCTTTCTTGGCCGCCAGCGCATACTGGGCAGAGGGTATCAGTGTATTAACCTGGATGATGCCTAAATCTTTTTTATGGGTCGTGGCTTCTAAGGTGGTACATTGCATTGTGTAACCAAAGTTTGGGTTGCTCTTTCCTAGGTGCATAACTTTGCACTTGTCCACATAAAATTTCATCTGCCATTTGGACACCCAACCTTCTAATTTATTGAGGTCCTCTTGCAATTTTTTACAGTTCTTTGGGTTTTAACAACTTCGAATAATTTTGTGTGATCTGGAAATTTGATTACCCCACTCGTTATTCCCATTTCCAGGTCATTTATGACTATGTTAAAAAGCAGCGGGCCCAGCACAGATCTCTGGGGTACTCCACTATTTACTTTTCTCCATTGATAAAATTGGCCATTAAGCCCTACTCTTTGCCTTCTATATTTTAACCAGTTTATGATCCATAATACTACACTTCCTCCAATCCAGTGACTTTTTTAATTTAGCCAAGAGTCTTTCATGAGGGACGTTGTCAAAGGCTTTCTGAAAATCCAGATACACTGTTTGTTCACACCTTCAAAAAAATATAACTGATAAGTAAGACAAGACTTAAACCATGACTATCTACATGTTCAGTAATTTTATTCTTTATAATGGTTTCTACCATTTTGCCCGCTACTGATGTCAGACTCGCAGGTCTGTAGTTTCCTGGATCACCCCTGGAACACTTTTAAAGTATTGGTGTTACATTGGCCATTCTCCACTTTTCAGGTACTACAGTTGATTTTAATGATAGTTCACAGATTACTAATTAGTAGGTCTGCAGTCTCATATTTCAGTTCTTTAAATACCACTGGATGTATACTATCTGGTTCAAGTGATTTGGTACTCTTCAAATAGTTGTAATACATCTTCCTGGTTTATCGATATTTCTTTCAGTTCTTCCGATACATCACCTTTATATACTATTTCGGGCACAGGTATATTCCCTAATCTTTTTCAGTAAAGACCGAAGCAAAGAATTCATTCAGTCTCTCCGCTAAGGCCTTGTCCTCACTTAGCACCCTTTTACTCCTCTTTCATCCATTGGCCCAACTGACTGTCTCACTGGCATTTTGCTACTAATGTACTTGAAAAAGTTTTTATTATGCATTTTTGCTTCCACGGCAAGCATTTTTTCAAATTCTCTCTTTGCCTTATCAATGCCTTGCATCTAACTTGGCAATGCTTATGTTTCCCATTTTCGTCATTTGCCTCCTTTTTCATTTCCTGAAAGATGCTTTTTGACTGCAACAGCCTCTCTGACCTCGCCTTTAAACCATGCTGGCAATTTTTTGGCCATCCTTCCACTTTTTTTAAAGCATGGAATACATCTGTTCCGGCCTTCCAAGATAGTATTTTTAAGCAATGCCCATGCTTTATGCAAATCTTTAGCCTTTGCAGCTGCTCCTTTTAGTCTTTTGTTAACTATTTTCCTCATTTTATCAGTCTCCCTTTTGGAAGTTAAATGGGAGTACTGTGGATTTCCTTGCCATCCATTTTTCATTTATTAAATCCAGCGCAATCATGCTATGATCACTATTGCCAAGTGGCCCCAACACTCTTCTCTTGCACCAGATCCTGCATGCCACTAAGGACTAAGTCCAAAATAGCTTCCCTTCTTATCGTTCATGAACCAGCTGCTCTGAATTCAGGAAAGCCTGGGGACAAGCACAGAAGATCTCTACAGAGAGGAAGGGATTGACTATCCACATAATTTGTTTATTACAGTTCTTGCTATATCACAATTCAAAAAACATCAATGTGGTTTACAATAACAAATATGAGAGAAGTTAAAATAAAAATGAAGTTAATGAAAGAGAAAAGGGATAGGAAAAAAGATAAAGAAACTGATACATATATTCCATTACTGAAATGGACAGCAGAGGAAAAAAGTAGCAGATACCAGGACTTTGAGCCACTATCGCCGCAGGCCTCGCAAAAATTCTAGGGAAAAACTACCCACCAGGGTAGGCTTGAGAGAAGAGAGAGGCCTTTAATGATGCCTTGAATTTCTTCAAAGGACATTGAACATTTGTAATATGATGGGGCAAATTGTTCCACAGATGTAGGGCTGTAAAATAAAAAAAAACAAAAAAACAAAAAAGCCCCCAGCCCAATGAGTGGATTCAAGATGTGGTCAACCAGATGCAGAGAGTAAAGAGATTTTCAGCTTGCGATCTAAGCAAACATATTGGGATATATAGGGTATTAGTAAACTGGATAAGTAGTAGGGTTGCCCACAAAAGAGGGTTTGAGTCAGCAATATATGAGGAGCGGGCTTATGTGAGCATAGTATCCTGCATTAAATATAAGCCAGAATCTGGATAATTTAGAGATGTTGCAAGACCACCATAAAGTGATTTATAGTAGCTAGGGACAGGCTAACCAGTAGGCAAACTAGGTAGTAGCCTAGGGTGGCATCTGGAGGATGGTTCGGGGGGGGGGGGGAGGGGAAGAACAGAGCATTCAAAGCTAAATAATAGATTTTGACAGCGAGGGAGGGGGAGGGGGTATAAAGCTAAAGATTTACCTAGGGTACCAACACCTTGAACCAGCTATGGGGCCTATCCTAACCTTTACTAACCACAAGGGCATTAATTAGAGTTGCCACCTTGTTTATATAGGACTGACGATCTAATACATCTAAGAGAATAGAAATTAGATTCAGTAACTTGAGAGAGCTGAGCAAATGTAAGATGAGAATCCAAATAACATCCTAACAAACTACTGAACGTTTACAGACTGCATAGGCTGTAGGGTCTTCATCTGCCATCCTTTTGGAAATAAGGGTGGTAGTATCTGTTCAGTAACTGACAGATGTATCCATAGGTAGCATTGATCATCATTTATTGGCAGGGATGGACAAATGTTTCAAAAACATAAGCACAAACATCTGTTAGAAATAAGGGGAAATACTGATTTAACTGGTTTTTTTCTATTATTTTTGTTACTCTTTGCCATTTGTTTTTAGTCTTCGCTTGCCACCAAGCCCCTCTCTCTCTCCTCCTCCTGAGGTCCAACAGCTTCTATGCCTGATCTGGGATCAGCCCCAGCAATGACTTTTCTGAGATACCCTAATGGCAGTTCCTTCACCTAGGCCTGGTGGCAGGTGCCAGTGTATTATTCTTAGCCTGCTTAATTTTATTAAGTTAATGTAGAAATTTATGAAAGAAATGTAATTCAGTGTTCTCTTCACTGTATTTCTGTACTGCTTTTTTTGTTAGTTGATTGAGCGAGAACCAGTGGTGTGTCATCTGGACTTAGAGCCTTTTCATAAAGAAGCGATAGGCTGGCCAGAGGAACTGCCTGATGAATTCTTTGAGGTCACAGTGGATGATGTCAGAAAACGTTTTGCACAATTGAAAAGCGAAAGGTGAATTTTGCCTTTCATTTATCCCTCTTTCACTCTTGTCTCTACATTTTGTTTCTTAACCCTGCTTCCAGAAACCTGCCTTTCTTTGCTCCCTTCCCTTTAGCCACCAGTCTATATTGTTTGCTCATGCATGTTTGTACTTTTTACTTAGGGACAGTCATGCTGCATTCGTATTTAAGCTATACCCTATGCATACACTTTTCTTTTCATTGCTCTTTTCTTTTTAGATACACATGCATTGATAAAGAGTATTGGCTAATTTTCTAGGTGTGAGTGATATGGTGATTTAACTCCAGTGTAATTGAAAGAACTGAGGAAAGATCTTGGGGTGGATAGTTCAATCTGTCACCATTCCAGAAGAGCTACTAGTACACTTTAAGGAGGAAAGCAGGAATGTAGTCTTCACATGTGGGTACCGTCGGCACTGACGGAGCCTGCGCGGGAACGCTCCCCAGCGTCCCAAAATGAAAGCTTTTGGGAGCATCCCACCACGCATGCGTGCTGCCTTCCCGCCCAACTACCTCTGTCACTTCAGTTCTTCGTTTTCTGCGGAGCCGACAGGACGTGTCCCCTGTCATGGCAGAAAATCTTCTTTTTTTATATTTTTTGTGGTTGCGTCTGCCTTCCGTTGATGCCTACCGGTAGCACCAGTGCTTTTCTTTCTTTTCTTCTAAAAATATTTCAGTTTTAGTGCTTTTCTCAGGGACTTTTTTTCCCTGCTCTGGTGCTTGGCGCCATTTTGGGCTTTAGGCCCTCTTTTCCCTTACCATGGAAAAACCAGCCACTGGTTTTAAAAAATGTTCAAAAGGTGGTGGTACAATTTCTATTACCGACACTCATGACTGGTGTCTTAAATGTTTAGGTTCTGACCATTGCCCTGCGGAGTTTCTCCTGTAGGAAGTTGACTAAAAGAAGTCTTCAGAATCGAGCGAATCAACTTGGTACCCTTTTTTGCTTCAGACACGATGTCTGTAGCATCGGTGTCTTCCAGGGCTTCTACTTCTTCCCAGGGATCTCAGGTAACTAAACGCGTCTTCTAAGACTAGCCGGTCCTCGAAGGGTAGATCACCCTCTAAACATCGAGATGCCATTGGCGTTGCCCTCGAGGATACTTCACTGTCAAAACAGCCCCGGCGGGAGTCTTCAGGCTCCAAAGCTTTATCAGGGCTCCAGGATGTTCCCGAGGCCTCAGCCTCGAAGGAACTACTGGTGCCATGCTCGGGGGTTGTGGCCGCTACCACCGGTACCGACGCCCCGGCATCGGCAGTGGACAAAAGACTCCTCGCTATCGAACGCAGTCTAGCGACTCTTTTGGCTACTTTGATACCGCTAAAGTTGCTGCAGACGGTTCCGCAGGCACCGGTACCGATGCCAGTGCCTTCGGTACCCGCTTCAACAGGCGTGCTTCCCCCGATGCCGAGTTTGGAATCCCTCTCCAGCATAGGGGATCAGGTACCGACTCGTTACAGTACCGACATCGAGCGGTACCGATAAAATCTGCTTCGGGAGAACCCGGTGCTTCCTCCTTTTGAGTCTTCCGATTCCGATGACTCAGATGATTCCACCGGTACCAGAGCTGAACTTTTACAAGATTCAGCTCCTTCTCCTCAACGCAGAATGTCCCCTCCTGAGGATGTCTTTCCATGATTTTGTACATGATATGGCAAAGCGTCTTGCCATTAAAGTAATAGCAGAAAAGGAGCCTAGGGCAGAAGAATTACAAATTCTTCAATATCCTTTGGCTCCAAAGGAGGCAGCTATGCTTTCTATACACCAGATCTTACATGATCTAATGTTAAGAATGTTGGAAGCTCCTTTAATAGTATCTCCACATTCTAGACGTCTTGACACTATATATCGAGTACCCCTTTGCCCATGGTTTCAGAAGACACAATTACCACATCATTCTATGGTGGTAGACTCCACCATGAGGCAGATTAAGAGTGCTAAACGGCATTCTTCCAATCCACCAGGTCGTGAGTCTAGAACACTGGATGTCTTTGGTCGTTAATGCTTTCAGTCCTCCATACTATCAACAAGAATCAATTCCTATATATTATACATGGAAATGTTTCTTGAGCAGGTTACGAAAGACTTGGAGCTTTTGAACCCTTTTCTTCAAGAGGGATAAATGGACAGATTATTTGACTCTGGTCAAACATGCTCAAAATGTTTCTAAGTTTATGAATCGTGCTACTTTTGACTATTTTGAATGTATTAGCAGAACCTCTGCTATATCCATAGGAGCACGTCGTATTGCCTGGCTCCAAGCTTCAGACTTGGAGGAATGGGTGCAAGATAAGCTGAGTAACATTCCTTGCACAGGAGGAAATCTTTTTGGCAAGGATTGGCAGCTTAAAGCTAATGAAATTGACAATGATGATACAACTTTAGACAGGTTGTCAAAATCTACAGCTAACCCAGCCAAGAAAAAGATTTTCAAAAATCCTTTTTTCTCTAAGAAGAAGAAATTCTATCCATCTTCCACCCAGAAACACATGTTCCCCAGAAGGGGCAACAACAAACTAGACAAAGACACAACCGAAGGCTCAGCAGGCTCAGCCTCCTCAGGGTCTTTGACTGTTGTCTAGGGAACTTAGCCATTCTTCCTGTTTTAAGCCCAGAACCTTTAAATATTCCAGGCCGTATTTGCCATTTTGCCAAAAGATGGCAACAAATCACTTCAGAAAATTGGACTGTATTGTGAGTCTGGGATACAAGCTCCATTTCCCCAGCTTGCCCCATCCACGCTAATAAAACAGTTCAAATCTCAACCACTGGTCTCAGACCTGTTGTGGCAAGAGGTCACCACTCTTCTAGCTCAAGAGGCTATAGAAGAGGTTCCAAAGTCCCAGCAGGGCACAGGATTCTATTCCCCCTATTTTCTCATTCCAAAGAAGTCAGGGGGACTAAGACCAATCCTGGGCCTCAGAGAACTGAACAAATATTTAGTCCGAGAGAGATTCAAGATGATCTCCCTCGGCACTCTTCTTCCATACCTTCACGAGCAAGATTGGCTATGTTCTCTAGATTGAAGAGATGCTTACATGCATATCCTTATTCATGCAGATCACAGAAAATTCCTTCGATTCCTAGTCAGGGGAAGACATTTTCAATATAGGATCCTTCCTTTCAGGCTGGCCTCTGCTCCAAGATTCTTCACAAAATGCATGGCAGTAGTAGTAGCATTTATGAGGACTCTGGGAATTTTTGTCTTCCCTTACTTAGACGATTGGCTCATTCGAGCACCGTCAGCTCTAGAAGCAAGTCATGTTCTTTCCCGAGCAATGCACATACTATAGTACTTGGGATGGATCATAAACCTTCCAAAGTCCCAGCTCACCCCATCTCAATCCCTCGAGTTTATAAGGGCTCTCTTGGACACACAGCATTAAAAGGCTTTCCTGCCTCAGCCTCGTTGTCTGCGCATCATCGAACTAGCATCTCAAGCAGTGCTACAAACCTTCCTCACTGCTCGACAGATGCTTCGACTTCTAGGACACATGGAATCCACAGTCCATGTGATTCCTTATGCATGCCTTCATATGTGAGCGGCCCAGTGGACCTTAGCTTCCCAATGGTCCCAGGCCTCAGGATGCCTATCAGACAAGATCAGAGTTACCACACGCATGATTGCGTCTCTGCATTGGTTGCAGTCTCTAGAAAACCTTACAGTAGGCTCTCCTTTTCAGCAACCCCTACCTCAGGCTGTACTGACGACAGATGCATCCAAGTTGGGTTGGGGAGCCCACTTGGGCGATCTGTCTACCCAGCGTCTCTGGACCCCACAGGAGGCTTCTCTTCAAATAAACCTCCTGGAATTAAGGGCCATTTCCAATGCTATTCGAGTCTTTTGCTTTCATCTCGTAAGCAAGACAGTTCTGGTGCAAACGGACAATCAAGTGGCCATGTTTTACCTAAACAAACAAGGCTGAACAGGCTATCTCCAGGAACAAGCAGGAATGAGTCTTCACGTATGGGTATCGTCGGTACCGACAGAGCCTGCGCGGGAACGCTCCCCAGCGTCCAGTAAGAAAGCTTTTGGGAGCATCCCACAGTGCCTGCGCGCTGCCCTCCCGCCCCTCCCAACCGCCTCTCTCCAGTTCTTCTTTTCCGCGGAGCCAGCAGGTCGTGTTCCTGTCACCGCAGAAGAAGTTCTTTATTTTTTTCTTTATTTTTCTGTGTCGCGTCTGCCTTCGACGTCAGACCGGTACCGCCGGTCTTTTCTTTTCTTTCTTTCTTCAGAAAAAAAACCAAAACAACTTTTACTTCAACTGTGCATTTTCAGTTTGGGCCTTAGGCCTATATATTTTCTCCTCATGGAGAAGCCCGCTTCCGGGTTTAAAAAGTGCACAAAATGTGGCGGTACTATTTCTGTCACCGACACCCATGATTGGTGTCTAAAATGTTTGGGTCCTGACCATTCCATCACGGATTGTGTGTCCTGCACCATGATGTCTAAAAGAGGTCGGCAGAACCGAGCAGCCAAACTCAGTACCCTGTTTCCCTCTGATGCAGCCTCGGTGGCATCGACGTCATCCAGGGCTGCTTCTTCCTCCCATGGATCTCAGGTAACCAAATATAAATCTAGCCGGTCCTTGAAGGGCAAATCTCCCTCTAAGCATCGAGATGCCTCTGGGCCTGTCCTCGAGGATTCCGCTCTGGCAAAATTACCCTGGCGGGAAGTTCTGGCTTCCAAAGCATTATCTATGGGGTCACAGGTTGACATCGATGGCTTGGCCTCGACCGATCACCTGTTGCCATGTTCTTGGGGTACCGGTGGCCTCCACTGGTACCGACATCCAGACTTTGGTGGCGTAGATGGATCAGAAAATTCTATCCATGCAGCGCACCCGTATGGCGTTCATGCAGGCTTCGACGCCTTCGGTACCGCAACAATCCCCGTTGCCGGTACCGACTCCGGCATCGGCACCGTTCCCGGTGCCGGTACCGATTGCATCGACATCGACTAAGGTGTCGACTGCAACGGTACCCTGTCCTATGATGCCCATCGGTACTGAACTGGTACCGCTTACTCCCGATGTCGATCCCACTCGGTATGCGTATCGGGCTTTACAGGAGCATCGAGACAGGCGATACTTTGATTCCTTCGAAGACTCTGATGAGTCGGAGGCTTCTGTCGATGCACCGGTACTACTTCCTCAGGAGTCTGCTTCTCCAAAACGAAGAATGTCTCCTCCAGAGGACTTGTCTTATCAAGACTTCATTAGGGAAGTGGCTAGAGGCCTCTCTATTACAGTGGCCTCTGAGTCAGAGCCTAGAGCCAAGCAATTAGATATTTTGCAATATCCTAAGGCTCCTAACGAAGCAGCTACCTTACCTATTCATGAGATTCTTTTTGATCTCATGTTGGGCATGTGGGAGACTTCTCTCACTACCTCTCCTCATTCTCGTAGGTTGGACACCATGTACCGTGTCCCTCCCTGTCCTAGTTTTCATAAGACTCAGCTTCCTCACCACTCTATTGTGGTTGAGTCTGCTATGAAGAAAATAAAGAGTGCAAAGAGACACTCATCTAACCCTCCAGGACGTGAATGTAGGACTCTAGATGCTTTTGGCCGAAGGATTTTCCAGGCCAATATGCTTGCTGCCAGTATCAACTCCTATAGTCTCTATATGGGGATGTTCCTAAAAGAAGTCACAGGAAGAGCTGAATCAACGAGCCGGACTGAAGCCTGCATTGGAGAAGGGGTATACAGCCTCTGCCTACCTCGGAGAAGAGTCTACAGCCTGCCGGCCTGCTTCGGGAAGGAGCCCACTGCCTGCCTATAAGAGCAAGCAGAGCTGATTCACAAAAGAGCCATCGGAGAGAGATCTGCACGCTGCTTCCTGACTCCACCTCTCTACACAGCGTCACACAGCTGCACTGTCCAATCGGGACTGCAATCACAGCCTTAAATAGAGAGCGCGCCGAGCGCGCCCGCGCCGGAGGGCCGCGCAAGAGGGCCCTTTGGCACGGCCCTTAGGCAAAGGACCGTCAATCCGTCACGAAAACAAGGAGGAACTTCTTCGCAGAGACCAACAACCCCCTCAACACACTGCTGAGCTCCCTCAGGGTTTGAGCTAGCGTGAACCCGCAGTTCTGTCAAGTCAGAAAATCGCAGAAAAGGCCCCTAAGGAGCACGAAACGAACACAGAAACCAAGCTGAAAAAACAAACCGAAACCAGCAACAGCAACAAGGAATAGCAGAGCTCCATTAAGGTTGAGTCGACGTACATCGCCTATACAGCAGACCTTCAAATCGCAGCAAGTATAAACCAATACACGCAAAAACTTCCACTTTTCTGGTTTAATATTGCAAATAACTCTGAGATATCATAACAAAATCTCCTATTAATATGTTCATTATCTCATCTGTACCTGCATTGAAATTGAAAACTTAACCTATAATATTAATTCTGAAAATGTACCTGCAAATAGCATTACTAGTAATATAGTACTGTTGTCAGTATTTCAAGCTATACTGCATATAACATTGCTAGTAATATAGTACTGTTGTCAGTATTTCAAGCTATAACTGCATATAACATTCCTAGTAATATAGTACTGTTGTCAGTATTTCAAGCTATACTGCATATAACATTGCTAGTAATATAGTACTGTTGTCAGTATTTCAAGCTATAACTGCATATAACATTCCTAGTAATATAGTACTGTTGTCAGTATTTCAAGCTATACTGCATATAACATTGCTAGTAATATAGTACTGTTGTCAGTATTTCAAGCTATAACTGCATATAACATTGCTAGTAATATAGTACTGTTGTCAGTATTTCAAGCTATACTGCATATAACATTGCTAGTAATATAGTACTGTTGTCAGTATTTCAAGCTATAACTGCATATAACATTCCTAGTAATATAGTACTGTTGTCAGTATTTCAAGCTATAACTGCATATAACATTGCTAGTAATATAGTACTGTTGTCAGTATTTCAAGCTATAACTGCATATAACATTCCTAGTAATATAGTACTGTTGTCAGTATTTCAAGCTATAACTGCATATAACATTCCTAGTAATATAGTACTGTTGTCAGTATTTCAAGCTATAACTGCATATAACATTCCTAGTAATATAGTACTGTTGTCAGTATTTCAAGCTATAACTGCATATAACATTCCTAGTAATATAGTACTGTTGTCAGTATTTCAAGCTATACTGCATATAACATTGCTAGTAATATAGTACTGTTGTCAGTATTTCAAGCTATAACTGCATATAACATTCCTAGTAATATAGTACTGTTGTCAGTAGTCCAAAAACTGCACATACACTCACATTAAGCCGAGCCAAAAAACTGAAAATGCTTCACCCTAACAACATGCTTACACGAGTATCATACACCTGTATATTACTAACAATAATAATAATTGACCTATCCCTATGTTTAAACCACAAAAATCATATGACTATACCTATAATACATACACACAATCGAAATGACTGCTATATGGGGCACACTCATCAAAACTATCCAAAAATCAATTTTCACAGACTAATTCACATACAACAAACAAATACACAACAAATAGATAAGAACATCTGTTCTAACTACTCTTCCTCCCTATCATGTATCCTCATTAACGCACGATCAATGAAGAATAAATTACCTATATTTAACGACATGATAACTGACTTAAAACCTGACATTTTATGTGTCACAGAGACATGGCTCACTGAAACAGATACAGTCTATCTGAATCAACTTAATAAAGAGAACTATGATACATTCTACAAACACAGACCCAATAAAAAAGGTGGTGGAGTTCTAATGATGACAAAAAAAAACACTAAACGCCAAGCCAATCCAATCAAATATCAATAATAACATAGACACATTATTAATAAGAATCAGCCACATAAAAATTTGCTTAATATATAGACCCCCAGACAAAAAAACAGATGGCCTGGATTCTCTTATTGAACTCCTCAGTTCATCTACTGACCAAAATCCTGTGATCATGCTAGGCGATTTTAACCTTCCGTCACTTCCAACACTAGACTCTAAACTATTCATAGACACCATAGCAGACATAGAGTACCATCAAATAATTAAAACTGCAACACATATCAAAGGAAGAACACTAGATTTTGTTCTTCTCCCCGAAATACTCTTCAAGCTAGTTAACTCAAATTCCATTGAATGCACAGAGACACCTTGGTCTGATCATTCTATCATCAAAATAAATATCCCATATCCCATCCCTAGCATCAATAATTACATAAGGAGTACCACCACTTCAAAATTCAAAATGTTTAATGAAACAGACTTCCTTGACTCAACAATCCCCTACCTCTTATCAACAACTAATTTGGAAGATGCTGTTAACAACTGGAACGATACTATCAATAATGCAGCTAAAAATAATCAACCAAATAAAAAGACAATATACACCAAAACAAATAGTTCACCATGGTTTAATAGCACTCTAAGACAAATGAAAAAAGAACTGAGAAAACTTGAAACGAAATGGAGAAAATCCAAGCTGACTGAACACAAGGAAATATACAATAACTATCTAACAAAATATAAGGAAACAATTGACAGCACAAAGAAAAACTATTACGCAGCAATCTTAACAAAATCATACAATAGACCTAGAGAGTTATTTTCTATAGTCAGAAAATTAACTAATAACGAGCAAACTTCTAGCAACGAAATCAGACATCTCAGTCCAAACCCTAGCTAATCATTATCAAAACAAATCTAAGAAACCTACCATGCACACAGATAATATCAACATCACTTATCAACCTGTAGATGAATGGTCAGAATTTTACCCCATTTCAAAAGCATCATTAAAAACAATCATCTCCAACTTAAATACCACAACCTCGTACTTAGATCCATGCCCAGTATCATGGATAAAAAACACACTACAAACTCTAATATCCTATATTCTCCCAATAGTAAACCTCTCACTCACCCAAGGATACCTTCCATCCCCGCTCAAACATGCACAAATACGCCCAATTTTAAAGAACTGCAAACTAGATAAAACATTGCCAACATCATATAGGCCCATATCTAGCATACCATTCTTGGCCAAAGTAATTGAAAAGGTAGTGCAACTACAGACGCAGGAATTCATAGACTTATCTTACCCACTCGATGAACAACAATATGGTTTCCGGCCTCGCCATGGAGTAGAAACACTCCTAGCAGTATTAATAGACACACTCCTAAAAGGAATTGACAATCACAAACAGGCGTTCATTCTCCTTTTCATTGACATATCAGCAGCTTTTGATAGCGTGCATCACTCAATATTACTCAACAACCTAAGACAGTTAGGCATAAACTCCACCGTACATAAATGGTTCACCTCATATTTACATAACAGAACACAAAATGTAAGAACAGGTAATCAAACATCCAACACATACAAACAAGAAATAGGTTTACCACAAGGCTCAGCACTGTCAGCCCTACTTTTTAATATCTATATAAAACCGGTCTGCAATATCTTTAAAAAATTTGGAGTACAATATCACCTTTATGCGGACGATATCATGATGTACATACCTTTTACGATTCCTAACCTACCGATTCAACTTCTATCTGACTGCTACAATGAAATTACATACTGGCTAAAAACCCAAAACCTCCATATAAACCATGCGAAAACTGAAGTCTTAATCGTAACAAAAAAACAAACATTCACTCCGCCAACCCACATAACACTACAAAACCAAGAAATTAAAATAAAAAATGAAATAAGATATCTAGGTGTCATTTTAGATACACACCTTACTATGGAAACGCACATCAGAAATACCTTAAAGAAAATCTACTTCAAACTTAAAATCCTCAAACAATTACGCCCCCTTGTATTTATACAAGATTTTATCAATATAACACAGGCTACCATAACTCCACACTTCGATTTCGCCAACTTAATACTTATAGGCATTTCAAAACAAAACATCAAAAGGATCCAACTTGCGCAAAATGCTACAGCTAGAATTATATTAAAGATAAATTCACTCCAACACATTACACCGATACTAGCATCCCTTCACTGGTTACCAATACAAAGCAGGATAACACACAAAACAATAATAACTACATTCAAAGCCCTAAATGACATGGCCCCGAAGACGCTCTGTAATCTAATAAGCAAAGAACCACTTAAGCCCACTCATAGAAAAGGTCAATCAAATAAACTTAAGATGCCAAAAGAATATATAAGAACTCACAAATTAACAAATAATAGAGCCTTTTCCCACATAGCCCCAACAGTCTGGAACTCTTTACCAGAGGACTTACGATCACTAACAGAGATAACAGAATTCAGAAAAAAATTGAAAACCTATCTATTCACTAAACACTATAATACCATAGAAAACCCTCCACTCAACTTAGATAAAGGCTAAACATGAACCTGCCTAAAATCAAGATTATACTCCCTACTACAATCAATACGTACAAACTCAAATGAATAATCATTCCATTCCTATGCATTGATACCCCACTTGTATATAGTTACAACTGTTTTAGAGACAGTACTTCTGTTTAAATTGTTACTCAATCTGTGTTAGTTGATTTATTGAATTATTCCGCACAGTTTATATATACACTTTGTTGTTCAAGTTAAGATGTTCTATGTAAAAAGTTATAATTGTTCTATGTAAAACAAGCTCTGCATTGTTAATTGTTGTTAATTGTACACCGCAACTGATCGCTGGAAGATGCGGTATATAAATAAGTGTTAAATAAATAAATAAAAATCTGCAGACTTTAGCTCCTTTTATTTCAGAAGATAAAAGGCAGGAATTTCTCACTTGGCTCAAACATGCCCAAGATGTTTCCAAATTCTCCAACCTTGCAGCCTTTGACTCTTGAATGTGTAAGCAGAGCCACGGCTATTGCCATAGGTGCACGCAGAATTGCTTGGTTACAAGCCTCTGATTTGGAACTCTGGGTCCAAGATGAGTTGAGAAACCTTCCTTGTACAGGTGAAAACCTGTTTGGCAGGGATTGGCAAGCAAAGGCCACTCAGATGGATGCTGAGAACTCTGCTTTGGATCGACTTTCAAAGTCTACCTCTGCCCCTGTTAAGAAAAGATTGTTTAAAAAGACATCTTTTTCTAAAAAGGGAAGATATTATCCTGCTCATGGGCAGACATCTTCTGCACGTTGTTTTGCTGCAAAGCGTCAGCAAAAACCTAAACAGGCCAAGTCAAAGGCTGCCAGGCCTACCACAGCCCAGCAGCCTCAACCTCCTCAGGGCCTTTGACTTGCAACTAGAGAACTTAGCCTTTCTAGCTCTGGAAAAACCAGAGCCCCTCACCATTCCAGGAAGGTTGACTGACTTTGCTCCCAGATGGGAGCAAATCACAGCTCTCCGTCATAAAGGAAGGGTACAAGCTTTATTTCTTGAGTCTTCCTCCTCACACCATGGTGAAACAGTTCAATTCTCAAACATCTCTCCTCGACCTTCTAGGTTAGGAGATTGCTACCTTTCTTGCCCAAGGGGCAATAGAAGAAGTACCTCTTCTTCAACAGGGCTCAGGGTTCTACTCCCCTTATTTTCTTATCCCAAAGAAAACGGGGCTACAGACCCATATTAGATCTCAGAGAATTGAACAAGTTTCTATTCAAGGAGAAATTCAAAATGATTTCTCTAGGGGCTCTGCTTCCATACCTTCAGAGTCAGGACTGGCTTTGTTCTCTAGATCTCAAGGATGTGTACACCCATGTCCTCATCCATCCAACACACAGAAGGTTCCTTCGGTTCCTTTTTCAAGGAAAGCACTACCAATATCGGGTGCTTCCTTTCGGTCTGGCCTCTGCACCAAGGGTGTTCACGAAATGCATGGCAGTAGTAGCTGCATTTCTCCGCACTCTTGGAATATTCGTATTCCCATATCTGGACGACTGGCTCATTCGAGCCCCATCCCAGTCAAAGGCCCAGACTTGTCTAACCTGCACAGTGCGTATCCTTCAGTATTTGGCACTAGTAATAAACATCCCAAAATCCAATCTCACCCCTACTCAGTCTCTGGAGTTCATAGGGGCCTTGCTGGATACCACAACTGCAAGGGCCTATCTTCCTCAGGCCCGTTGCCTACGTCTGGTGCAGTTAGCCTCCCAGATTCAGTTAAAGTCCCAATTAACTGCTCGAGAGATGTTACAACTATTAGGCCACATGGCATCCACCGTGCATGTGGTTCCTTATGCTCGCCTTCACATGAGGGCAGCTCAATGGACTTTGTCCACCCAATGGACTCAGGCAACAGGTTGCCTGTCAGACAAAATAGCAAACTCCAGTCGCCTTTTTTGGTCTCTCCAGTGATGAAAGTCCTCTCAAAACCTTTTGCTGGGGTCCCCTTTTCAGCAACCGCTACCCCAAGCAACTCTCACAACAGATGCTTCTCCAAGGGGTTGGGGAGCTCATCTGCATATCAATCTCTTGGAACTCAGAGCAATTTTCTTAGCTCTCAGAGTGTTCCATTCCCTGCTCAGCTACAGGACAGTCCTCATCCATACGGACAACCAAGTAGCCATGTTCTATGTAAACAAGCAGGGCGGGACTGTCTCTCTGTCGCTTTGCAACGAAGCTTTGCGACTGTGGGCCTTCGCCAAAGAGCATCACATCCATCTTCTGGCAGTATATCTTCCAGGCGTTCAAAACTCTTGGGCGGACAGACTCAGTCGAGTTCTGCTTCCACACGAGTGGTCCCTCCACATGGACCAGGTAGCCAGGATCTTTCAAATTTGGGGAACCCCGGACATAGACCTCTTTGCAAGTCCGTGGAATGCCAAACTTCCCCGGTTCTGTTCCAGAATTCTGTGTCAAGGAGTTCAGGCCAAGGATGCCTTCCTCCTTCACTGGGGTCAAGACTTCCTTTATGCCTTTCCACCAATTCCCCTAATTCCCAAAACACTATTCAAGCTTCAGAGAGATCAAGGGACCATGATCCTCATAGCACCACATTGGCCACGCCAAGTGTGGTACCCTCTACTTCTGCATCTCTCTCAAGCTCCCTCCCTGGACTTGGGCTCTGCTCCAGACCTTCTATCCCAGGAAGAAGGAACGTTGTGGCACCCAAACCCCCAGTCTCTCCTTCTCAGGGCTTGGTTGCTGAGGGCCTAGACCTTCAAGATTTTCATCTCTCCCAGCAAGTCAGAGATGTTATCCATGCCTCTAGAAAGCCTTCTAATAAATGTTCCTATGCTTTCAAATGGAAAAGATTTACCATTTGGTGTTCAGGGAAGGGTCTAAACCCTCTTGCAATACCTCTGAATTCTCTACTAGAGTATCTTCTGCATCTATCCCATGCAGATCTGAAAACGAATTCAGTAAAAGTCCGTTTGAGTGCTATTGCAGCGTCCCTCAAGCCTCTCAATGGACAACCTATTTCCTCTCATCCTCTTATAGCAAGATTCATGAGAGGCCTTCTTTTAACTAAACCTCCCATTAGACCACCTCCAGTGGCATGGGACTTAAACCTGGTTCTTGGCCAGCTTATGAAGCCACCCTTTGAACCTTTTAGCCACCACCTCCTTGAAATGTCTTTCTTGGAAGGTTATTTTTCTCATTGCAGTCACCTCAGCACGCCACATCAGTGAGTTGCAAGCTTTGGTGGCCAATCCACCTTATACAAGGTTTCATCATGATAAGGTAGTCCTCAGGACCAATCCACACTTTATGCCTAAAGTGGACTCACCTTTTCATCTGAACCAAGAGGTGTATTTACCTGTCTTTTTTCCAGGACCTCATGCATCAAGTGCAGAGAGGAATCTTCATACCTTGGATTGTAAGAGAGCTGTCGCTTTTTACTTACATAGAACACAGCAACATAGAAAGTCTTCTCAACTCTTTGTTGTTTTTGATCCTTCTCATTGAGGACTTCCAGTCTCTAAAAGAACACTGTCCAACTGGATTGCTCAGTGTATTTCTTTCGCCTACCAGAGTAGAAACCTATCTCCAGGAACAAGCAGGAATGAGTCTTCACATATGGGTATCGTCGGTACCGACGGAGCCTGCGCGGGAATGCTCCCCAGCGTCCAAAAGGAAAGCTTTTGGGAGCATTCTACAGCGCCTGTGCGCTGCCTTCCCGCCTTTCCCAACCGCCTCTCTCCAGTTCTTCTTTTCCGCGGAGCCAGCAGGTCGTGTTCCTGTCACGGCTGAAGAATTTCTTTATTTTATTTCTTTGGTAGCGCGTCTGCCTTTTCGACGCTGGACCGGTACCGCCGGTCGTTTCTTTCTTTATTTAAAAAAAAAAAGAAAACTACTATTTTTCTCACTTCAATGGATTTTCTTCTTTGGCCTTAGGCCTAGGAAATTTTTCCTCATGGAAAAATCCGCCTCTGGGTTTAAAAAATGCACGAAGTGCAGCGGCACTATTTCTGTCACCGACACCCATGAATGGTGTCTAAAATGTTTAGGTCCTGACCACTCCATTACGGATTGTGAGTCCTGTTCCATGATGTCTAAAAGAGGTCTACAGAATCGAGCAGCCAAGCTCAGTACCCTGTTTCCCTCTGATGCAGCTTCGGTTGCATCGATGTCTTCCAGGGCTGCTTCTTCCTCACATGAATCTCAGGTAACCAAACTTGTCCAGCCGGTCCTCGAAGGGTAAATCTCCCTCTAAGTATCGGGATGCCTCCGGGCTTGCTCTCGAAGAATCCGCACCGGCAAAATTACCCCGGCGGGAGGCTCCGGCTTCCAAAGCTTTATCTATGGGGTCACAGGTTGACATCGATGGCTCGGCCTCGACCGATCACCTTTTGCCATGTTCTGGGGTACCGGTGGTTCCCACTGGTGCCGCATCCAGACATTGGTTGCGTCTATGGATCAGAATATTCTTTTTTTTTTTTTTTGTATTTAACTTTTTATTAACAATTCCATTACAAAAACTCACATACAATGTGGCCATACATCCATTAGGCATTTCAAAAATCTGTCTATTTACACTGTCTCCCCTGCCCACATATCCCCCATTGCAACACAATACCACAGCACTTCCCTCCCCCCAGAAGCCCCCATCACACAAGATATTCCCTCCCCCCTCCCCCCCCAATAGTGCAGAATACAACTCCAGCCTCCTAGACCAGGCCAGTACAACCAACCGTCACCCCCACGTGGAATTGTGTTAGTTATATTCAGATACCTTCCCCTACCCCCGCCAAACTCCCTATCTAACCCTTCCCCCAGCCCTGTTGTCTCCCTACCCTTCCCAGCCATCCACTGTCCCCCCCTCCCCCCACCCTCCCTAGCCCCATCCTACCCTTCCCTTCTTACCCTTCTCGTCTGACCCCCCTAGCCCCCCCTTCCCCCCCCCCTGTTTCCCCCCCTTCCCCCCCCTGTTTCCCCCCCTTCCCCCCCTTTCCCCTCCCTTTCCCCCCCCTTCCCCCATTCCCCCCTCTATTGCAAGGTGTCTTTCCGCAAATAGCACAACACCTTGTCCCACTGCTTCTCAAATCTATCCACTCTTTGCCTTCGTGCTGCTGTCAATTTTTCCATCAAGTACACTTGTCTGAGGCGCTCCACACACTGCCCCACCTGCGGTGCCTCTTGCTGTCGCCAGCAGTATGCCAGCTCGCAGCGAACCGCACTCAGGCACGCCATTACCTGCCTCCTATCTTGGGCCGGCCCCCCTTCACTCCACCACCCCATTAAGTACCCACAGGGATCGAGCGGGACCTCCCGCCCCACAACCTCCCTAATCCAATCCCTAATCGCTCCCCAGTATTGCTGTATCTGCGGACACTTCCACCAAATATGAAAGAACGTACCCACCTCCCCGCACTCCCTCCAGCACATATTGGACACCCTAGGGAACATCCGATGCAAGCGGGCCGGCGTATAATACCACCGCATGACCACCTTGCACCAGTTCTCCCTGATAGCTATCGTCAGTGGCAAGAGCCTCATCTGATCAAACACATTCTTCCATTGCCCCTCCTCGAGCTCCATCCCCAAGTCCCCCTCCCATTCCCTCATATATCTGTGCTTCCCCCCCAGGGGCCTCTGAATAGCCGTGTACAGCGCCGAAATCAACCCCGGGGATGCCCTCTTCCCATACCAAACCACCTCTAATGGGGTATAGTCCCGTTCGAGTCCCTCTTTCCCCAGTTTCCGCCGTAGAAAGTTTACCACCTGCCCATAGTAGAAAAGATCGCCATCGCGCAACCCATAGTTCTCTTGCAATGTCGCAAATGGGACCCACTCTCCCCCATCTATGAACTGATAGAAGCACTTCAACCCCTCTCTGGCCCACCTCCGGTATCCCCCCCCCCTTCCTTCCCAGGACAGAACTCCTCCGTGTGACATAATTCCCTCAACGAAAAACGCCCTCCCCCTCTTTCCCCTGCCCCCCCTCTAAGCTTATCCCACTCGCTCAACACATGGCTCACATAGGGGTTGGCCCGCACCCCCGCCCCCCTTTCCCCCTCCCCATCCATGGGAGCCCTGCTAGAGACCTCCCCCCGCCACTATCCTTCTCCATTTCCACATAATTCTTCCTCTCCCCACCTTCACGCCAGTCCATCACATGGCGAGCCTGGGCGGCCCAGTAATAAGCCTGCATGTTAGGCACCCCCAAACCCCCCTCCTCCCTTTTCCGATATAGCACCTCTCGCGCTATCCGGGGCGGGTGTCTCCGCCATATATACTGATTCACCTGCCGTTGCAAGCGCCGCAGATGTGCCCCGGGGATGGCCACCGGCAAAGCCTGAAAATAGTACAGCACTCGTGGGAGGATGTTCATTTTTACCGATGCAATCCTACCCAGCCATGAGACCTCATAACTCATCCACTTCTGCAAATCCTGTTCTATCTCCTTCCATAACTTGCCATAATTGGCCTCATACATCTCCCTTGGCTGAGGAGTAATGTTAACTCCCAGGTACCGAATGGCCCTCTCAGCCCACCTAAATGGGTACTCCCGCTTCAACCTTGCCAACCGTGGCTGGGACAGAGTGATATTCAAGGCCTCAGTCTTGTCCGGGTTCACTTTGAACCCCGACACCTCCCCATACCTGCCTAGCTGTCTTAGGATCTCAGGTAGGGACTCTTCAGGCTGCGTCACCACCATAAGGACATCATCCGCGAATAAAGATATTTTATGTTGAGCACCCCCCCGCTGCAGCCCCTGCACCCCCCCATTGCCTATGATTGCTCGTGCCAAAGGTTCAATAGCTATAGCAAAGAGGAGTGGAGACAGTGGGCATCCCTGACGGGTTCCCCTTTCCAGCTCCAAGGCCTCAGTATAGCGCCCATTAATTTTAACCCTCGCCTTAGGTCCCCTGTACAGTGCCTGCACCCACTTCATGAATTTAGGACCGATGCCCATCTGCTGCATGGTTTGAAATAGAAAGCTCCAATCTACCCTGTCGAACGCTTTCTCTGCGTCAATTGCCAACAACATGGCCTCTGTCCCCTGCTCATGCGCCCCCCACACAGCCTCCAACACCCTCTTTATGTTGTCAGAGGCTTGCCGCCCCATTATAAATCCCGTTTGGTCTATCCCGATCAGCCGTGGCATCTTTGGAGGTAACCTATTAGCCAGTACTTTGGCAATAATTTTAACATCTACATTTATCAGGGAGATAGGCCGGTATTTTATTTATTTATTTATTTATTTATTTTATTGGATTTTTATACCGCCTTATCATACAATCAAAGCGGTTTAACAAAAGAGAAAATTAGTAATAGTGAAAAAATCTGTGATAATATATACATAGTTTGTAAATATATGATTAAATGTCTTGGGAAAAGGTGCACTATATATATTGTGAGCTATACTATAAAGTGAGCTATTGTACAGTTGGGCAATACTGTAATCCCCGCTGTAAGCATATCCGCCGAGAGGTGCCCCCCTTCCTGCTGCACCCCATTCGCCACCCGGACTAACCTATCCAATAACTCCTCGCGAAAAGTCTTATAAAAGGCCCCCGTCAGACCGTCCAAGCCCGGGGCCTTTCCCGCCGGCAACGCTCGCAGGGCCAGCGCCACTTCCTCCCGGATAATATCTGCCTCCAAGGCCTGTACCTCCCCTTCCCCCAAACCCGGCAGCTCAATGCCCTTTAAGTAGGCCTCTCCTGCCCCCAGGGTCCCCCCCTCCGGTTTCTTATATAATTCTCTATAGAATTGGCGAAAACGATCCCCAATTTGCTTCTCCGTCCTCAGCTGCTCCCCACTATCCCACACCAACCCCCCTATAGTGGTCTGGGCCTCCCGCTGCCGTAATTTATTGGCCAACAATTTCCCAGCTCTATCCCCCCATTCGTAATAACACTGTTTCAACCTAGCCAACTGGAATCCAATCTCGTCCACCTGCAATTTGTTAAGCTCCATCCTCAGCTGATTGAGGCGCTTAAAGTCACGCTTGTTCCCCCGGCCTTGATATCGCTCAGCCACCTGCTTTATCTCTGCTTGCAATTCCTCCTCCCGCACCAACCTCTGCTTCTTAAATCTAGAGGACCACATCACTAGCCGCCCCCTCACTACCGCCTTCATACCCTCCCACAATCCCACCTCCCCCACCTCCCCCGTGTCATTGAGGTCCCAGTACTCCCTCAGACAGCTCTTGACATCCTGCACTACCTCCTCCCTCCTAAGCAAACTTTCATTGAGCCTCCAAAATCTCACTCCCCCCCCATCTCTAGGGCCCCCAATGCTCACCCACGTTGGGGCATGGTCAGACCACGTAATATTCCCTATGGCCGCTTCCTGGATCCTGGGGCCCCACCCAGAATTCGTCAGAAGATAATCGATCCGACTGTAGCTATCATGAGGTGCGGAGTAAAAAGTGTATTCCCTACTCCCTGCATGCAATTGCCTCCATACATCGCTCAACTGGTAAGTGTCCATAATACTCGCCAGAGTCTTTCGAATATTGTGTTTCCCATCGTCCCCCCCCCGCTTGGCGGTCCCATCTGGGGTGTAGGGCCAAATTAAAATCTCCCCCCAGGATGAGCTTCCCTTGGACATGCCTGGCTAGCAAAGATTGCACCCCTCTCCAGAATTGCCCCTGCCGCTTGTTCGGGGCATATATGTTGACCAGAGTCACCGGTTCGCCCTGCCATTCCCCACCCAATAGTAGCACCCGACCCTCGTCATCCCTCTCTACCCTGCTCACCCGAAAAGTACTATCCCGCCGTAGCAAAACCGCCACCCCCCCCCTTCTTGCCCGCTTCCTTACCCCTCAAACCTCCAAAGTACTGTTGCGGGAATTTCGCATTCCGCATCAGCCCCTCATTTTTCTTCCGCAAATGGGTCTCCTGTATCAGCACTATTTCCCAGTCCAGCCTTGTGGCCTCTCTATACAGCTGCTGCCGCTTCCAAGGATTATTTAGCCCTTTCGTGTTCAAAGATCCTATCCTCCCCATAGGGACCAGTCATGCACCCCAATCCATCCCCCTCCATTCCCATCACACCCCCTTCGTCTACTTCCCCCCCTCCCCCCCTCTCCCTCCTCCCCCTTCCCCTGCCCTCCCCCTCACTCCCCCCTGCATTACTACTCCCTCCGGAGTTTCCTGACCCTCCCCGGGCGCCTCCACTGCCCCCCCTACCCCCCTTGTCAACCCTTTTGATGTGCCCTTCCCCTTCTCCCTTCAAATACCCATCGCTGCTACCCCCATCTCTCCATCCACCCCACCCCTGAGCCTCCTCCCTCCCGTCCCCCCACATCCCCCCACCTCACCCTTCCACCCCTGCTCCCCCCTCAAATCCCCCGCTTAGATGTCCACCCTCCTCCCGCCCCAGCCCCCCCCCATACCTTCCACATACAGCCTTAGATATGATATTTAGTACCATCCCACCTCTCCCTTAATACACTTAATAAAACAAAAAGACAAACATCCCCCTATGCATCAATAGTTTACCACCATGCAAGTCCAAAGCTAGCCAATGTCCTCCCGGCTGAGCCAGGTCCAGCAGCTCCGAGCTCATCCTCTTCTAAATTTGCCCAGCAATACTTCCTTCTGAGACAAGGCACCTGAGACTGTCAGCATTGTTAGGTAATTGGGATGGCTATATATATTTTTGGCAATCTGACTCTCACAAGCTATTCCTTTAGGATTGTGCCAACATCGTTTTAACATAAAAGGCAAAATCATCCTAAAGTTTGCTTTCCAGTGCTGCTGCCGCTTGATCTGATGAATTATACTTATTACAGTTCATGGTCATCCATCAAGGATCCGCCACACGGACATGCTCATCGTAATATTCCCTATTGTTCATCGTAGCTTGTAAAGGTCTCCAAGCCCATAAGACTGTGAAGGTGATATGACAGTCTCATGGTCCCAATAATTTGGCCTCCCCGAATGCAGAGAAATGCCCCTGCATATGCTGCGCACCTTCGGAGATGGAGTGGTTCAGTCCCCAGTCACCTCCGCCGTCGACACTCGTTCTTTTCCTTTGGATAGCCTTGTCAGCCGCCGACTCTTGCTGTCTACTCTCTGCCACTTCATCCCCGCCGTCGGCACAGGAGAGCGCGGCTCCGTAGTCGGGCCTCGCAGTTGAGCCTCCGTAATATTTTCCACTCCCAGGTCCCGCAAGGTCTGCCAGGCTCCCTCAGCGCTCTGGATTCGGCGGGTAACACCCTTTACCGTCACCAGCAGTCCAAAGGGGTAGAGCCATTTATAACGCCAGCCTTCTCTGCGCAGCACTGAGGTGACCCCTCGCAGCTCCCACCTCCGTTGCAGCATGCCCGCCGAGAGGTCGTGGTATAGCTCAATCTTCGCCCCCTCCCACTTGTACGGGCCAAGCTTCCGTGCCGCGGTGAGGAGCTTCTCCTTCAATTTATATGAGCTCATGCACGCTATCACATCCCGGGGTTTATTCTCCCTCGGGGGACCCAAGCTCCGATGGGCCCTTTCCATAGGCATCGGCTTACCCTCCCACTCTCCTTCAGGGTCCGCCTCCTGCAAAATAGCGGCAAACAGCCGCTCCAGCGTCGCCTCACAGTCCTGAAAGCGCTGTTCCTCCGGGAGGCCCCGCACCCGCACATTGCTCCTGCGAGACCTGTCTTAGAGGTCCTCCGTTTTCGCCTTGAGCTCATCCTGGGCCTGCCTCTGCTCCGCCCAACTGCTCCGCAGATCATTTACCATCTCCTCTTGGTGCTCCAAGCGCTCCTCCGTGACCTCCACTCGTGCCCCTAACTCCTTCATATCTTGTGTTAACGTGGCCAACGTCTCCTTCAGATTCTTCTTAAAGGAGCCCATCTCGGTCTTCCACTCTTCTTTGAAAGCCGTCAGCCACTCCTTCAGGCTCTCCATCGAGTCCGGGCTGCCATCGGAGCCCCCATCGGAATCAGGCCTTTCCTCTCCTTCATCCGCCATGTTGGCCACATGGTCCTCCTCACCCTGCTCCGCCGCCACAGCGTATGTGGAGCGATACGCTGACAAACGCGTTTGCACCGACATCCCCTCTGAGATTGGGAATAACGAGCTCTAATTGCGGGCTCTTCGGGAAGGGTAGGGTCGCTCTTATTTTAGCTAAATTTCACCAGCGCCCCGGAGCTCCCTCAGAGAGCAACCACCATGCTCCCTGACGTCACCGGAAGTCTGGATCAGAATATTCTGACCAAGCAGCGTGCCATCACGGCATTCATACAAGCTGCGACGCCTTCGGTACCGCAACAAACTCCGTTGCCGGTACCGACTCCAGCACCGGTACCAATATCGGTTCCGGTGCCGGTACCGATTGCATCGACATCCGCTTCAGTGTCGACTGCAGCGGTACACTGTTCTGTGATGCCCATTGGTACCGAATCGGTACCGATCACTCCCGATGTCGATACCACCTGGTACGCGTATCGGGCTCTGCAGGAGCATCCAGACAGGCGATACTTTGATTCCTCTGAAGACTCTGATGAATCAGAGGTCTCTGTCGAAGCATAGGTGATCCATCCTCAGGAGCCCTCTTCTCCAAAAAGGAGAATATCTCCTCCAGAAGACTTGTCTTTTCAAGACTTCATTAGGGAAGTGGCCAGGGGCCTTTCGATCTCTGTTGCCCCTGAGACAGAGCCTAGAGCCAAAAAATTAGATATTTTACAATATCCTAAGGCTCCTAAAGAGGCAGCCACTTTACCAATACATGAGATTCTTTATGATCACATGTTGGGCATATGGGAGACTCCTCTCACCACTTCCCCTCATTCTCGCAGTTTGGACACCATGTATCGTGTTCCTCCTTGTCCTGGCTTCCATAAGACTCAGCTTCCTCACCACTCCATTGTGGTGGAGTCTGCTATGAAGAAGATAAAGAGTACAAAGTCACTCTTCTGCTCCTGCAGGAAGAGAATGCAGAACCTTAGATGCCTTTGGCAGGAGAAATTTCCAGGCCAGTATGCTTGTTGCCAGAATCAACTCCTATAGTCTCTATATGGGGATGTTTCTAAAAGAAGTTACAGATCACCTACAAACTTTATCTCCTTTTATTTCAGAAGATAAAAGGGAAGAGTTTCTCACCTGGCTCAAACATGCCAAGGATGTTTCCAAGTTTTCCAACCGTGCAGCCTTTGACTCTTTTAAAGGTGCCAGCAGAGCCTTGGCTATTGCCATAGGTGCACGCAAAGTTGCTTGGTTACAAGCTTCTTTCTGATTTGGAACCCTGGGTTCAGGATGGACTAGGAAACCTTCCTTGTACAGGTGAAAACCTTTTTGGCAAAGATTGGCAAGCAAAGGCCACCCAGATGGATGCTGAAAATTCTGCTTTAGATAGACTTTCAAAGTCTACTTCTGCTCATTTTAAGAAAAGGTTGTTCAAAAAGGTTTTTTTTCCCAAAAAATGGAAATATTATTCTGCTTATGGTCAGCAGTCATCTTCTGCAGGTCGTTTTGCTACAAAGAGACAGCAACAACCGAAACAGGCCAAGCCTAAGGCTGCTAGGACTGCTTCGGCCCAACAGCCTCAGCCTCCTCAGGGCCTTTGACTTACAACTAGAGAGCTTAGCCTTTCTGGCTCTAGAATATCCAGAGCCTCTCACCATTCCAGGAAGGTTGGCTGGCTTTGCTCCCAGGTGGGAACAAATCACAGCAGAGCAATGGACCCTCTCCATCATAAGGGAGGGGTACAAGCTTCATTTCTTAAACCTTCCTCCTCACACCATGGTGAGACAGTTCAATTCTCAGACATCTCTCCTCGACCTTCTGGGTCAGGAGATTGCTACCCTCCTTGCCCAAGGGGCAATAGAAGAAGTACCCCTTCTTCAACAGGGCTCAGGGTTCTACTCCCCCTATTTTCTCATCCCAAAGAAAACAGGGGGCTACAGACCCATATTAGATCTCAGAGAATTGAACAAGTTTCTGTGCAAGGAGAAATTCAAGATGATATCACTCGGTACTCTCCTTCCATACCTTCAGAGTCAGGATTGGCTTTGCTCTCTAGACCTCAAGGATGTGTACACCCATGTCCTCATCCATCCAACATACAGAAGGTTCCTTCGGTTCCTTTATCAAGGGAAGCACTACCGATATAGAGTGCTTCCTTTCGGTCTGGCCTCTGCACCAAGGGTGTTCACAAAATGCATGGCAGTAGTAGCTGCATTCAGGGCCGGATTTACCTTGAGTGAGGCCCTACGCCAACAAAAATTGTGGGCCCCCAGCAGGGGCGGCCCAAGGGGGGTGCAGGGCCTCATTTGCATAAGAGGCCTCATTTGCATAAATATTTGCATAATGTTACCATATACTAACTTTTAGTAAACGTGCCTCTTAATGAGTGTACGGATAAGGAAAGACTAAAAGATTTCTACATTACTATAATCTAGTGCCAACTGCCAGACACATTAGGAACTACTACAAACACTGCCCATTTAGAACCCATAGCAAACCCGCCGTATCCTAACAGCACTACCAGGACTCACAAAGCACCATACTCTACCAATCAAAAGGCAACACTGCAAATATTAAACCAATACATTTCAGAGAACAACAATACATGACCTACTGGGGAAAGAGAACAAGTGGCAATGTCAAATAGGAATTATATAAACAGAACACCTCAGCTCAGTTACACATGCAGAACATAGACCATCACCAAACAAGTAATCACAATTTAGAAACAGGAAGACAATAATTAAACTGGGAATCCCAAAAGCCAAACTTGGAATGTACAACACTGTAGAAATAAAACTATACATTAATTTTCTCTTGTACTAAACAAAGCGCAGACGTTAATGATGCACATTTACCAGAGCTGACATATTCCAATTAATAAATTCAAAATAGATATTTTTCTACCTTTTGTGCATTTTTTTCAGCTGCAATTGCTCCAGCCACTTTCTTCTGGTTTCTTCGTGTCTTCTGCTAACTCTCCATCGTCTGCTGTCCATTTGTCCTTTCTTCTCTCTTCTAGTTTTTTTCCATTCTCTCTCTACATCTGCTTTAACATACTAATCTTTCTCCTTTTGCTCTTTCCTCATTCCTATTTCATCCACTCAAATTTTACCCCTCCATCCTCAATCCCCACTTACTCTCCCAATACCTGGCCAATTGTAGATTTTTTATCCCTCCCACACAATATTTTTCCCTTCTCCATTTTACTCTTCCAGCCCCATCCCATTCTAATCCTCCCCAACATCAGCTCCCTTCTAGTTCCAGCCTCACCCAGCATCCATTCCCTTCTAGTCCCAGCATCAGCCCATTTCCAGTCCTAGCCACCCATCAGCCCATTTCCAGTCCTAGCAACCCCCCAACCCAATACCAGTCCTAGCCCCCCATCAACCCACTTACAGTCCTAACCCAATCAACCCATTTCCAGTCAGCCCCCCATAGCCCATTGCCAGTCCTAACTTCCCCCATCAGCCCACAGCCCATTACCAGTCCTAACCCCATAAGCCCACCTCAAGTCCTAACACCTCCCCATCAGCCCATTTCCTGTCCTAGCACCCCCCCATGGCCCATTTCCTGTCCTAGCCCCCCCATAGCCCATTATCAGTCCTAACCCCCCATAGCCCATTACCAGTCCTAACCCCATCAGCCCACAGCCCATTACCAGTCCTAACACCATCAGCCCACCGCCAGTGTTAGCCCGCCCCATCAGCCCATTTATAGTCCTAGCCCCCCCATAGACCATTGCCAGTCCTAAACACCCCATCAGCACACAGCCCATTACCAGTCCTAACCCCATCAGCCCACCTCCAGTATTAACCCCCCCAGCCCATTTCCAGTCCTAGCCCCCCATAGCCCATTACCAGACAGCCCCCATCAGCCCACAGCCCATTACCAGTCTTAACCCCCCCCATAGCCCATTACCAGTTCTAAACCCCCCCAACAGCCCACAGCCCATTACCAGTGCTAACTCCATCAGCCCACCTCCAGCCTTAACCCCCCCCCAGCCCATTTCCAGTCCCAGCCCCCCCCCAATAGCCCATTACCAGTCCTACCCCCCCCATCGGCCTAAAGTAACATTTAATTAAAAAAAAAACGCTGGCTGCTACCGCTGCCGCCGCGGCAGCATGGACCGACCCGCGGGGCCCCCTCTGCCCGGCTGAATCGTCCGTCCGTCCCTCCCTCCCTCCGTGCCGGCTTTGAGAGGCGCGAAGGGAGAGTGTCTCCCTCGCGTCTCTGTTAAGCCCGCCTCTCAAAGCCGGCACGGAGGGAGGGAGGGACGGACGATTCAGCTGGGCAGAGGGGGCCCCGTGGGTCGGTCCATGCTGCCGCGGCAGCAGAGGGGGCCCCGCAGGAACATGCTGCCGCGGTGGCAGCCAGCGTTTTTTAAATTTAATTTTAAGGTGGCTATTTTTGTGGGCCCTTGTCAGCTGTGGGCCCTACGCCACGGCGTAGGTGGCATATACGTAAATCCGGCCCTGGCTGCATTTCTACGCACTCTAGGGATATTCGTATTCCCATATCTGGACGACTGGCTCATCCGAGCTCCATCCAAGTCAGAGGCCCAGACTTCTCTAACCTGCACAAGGCGTATCCTTCAGTATCTGGGACTTGTAATAAACATTCCAAAATCCCATCTCACCCCTACTCAGTCTCTAGAGTTCATAGGGGCCTTGCTGGATACCACAACTGCAAGGGCCTATCTTCCCCAGGCCCGTTGCCTACGCTTGGTGCAGTTAGCCTCACAACTTCAGTTAAAATCCCATTTAACTGCTCGAGATATGTTGCAACTGTTAGGCCACATGGCCTCCACTGTGCATGTGGTTCCTTACGCTCGCCTTCACATGAGGGCAGCTCAATGGACTCTGTCCACCCAATGGACCCAGGCATCAGGGTGCCTGTCAGACAAAATAGCAACCTCCAGTCGCCTCTTTTGCTCTCTCGAGGTGGACGTCCACTCAAAATCTGTTGCTAGGGTCCCCCTTCCAACAGGTGTTACCCCAAGCAACCCTTACAATAGATGCCTCTCCAAGAGATTGGGGAGCTCATCTTCAAGATCTCTCCACTCAAGGCATCTGGTCTTTACAGGAGACCTCTACATATCAACCTCTTAGAGCTCGCAACAATTTTTCTAGCTCTGAGTCTTCCACATCCTGCTCAGCTACAAGACAGACAACCAAGTAGCCATGTTCTACGTGAACAAGCAGGGTGGGACTGGCTCTCTGTCGCTTTGCAACGAAGCTCTGAGATTGTGGGCCTTCGCCAGAGAGCATCAAATTCATCTCATTGCAGTGTATCTTCCAGGGTTTCAAAACTCTTGGGCTCAGACTCAGTCGAGCTCTGCTTCCACACGAATGGTCCCTCCATGGGGACCAGATAGCCAGGATCTTCCGAATTTGGGGAACCCCGGACATAGACCTGTTTGCAAGTCCGTGGAATGCCAAACTTCCCCGGTTCTGTTCCAGAATTCCGTGTCAGGGAGTTCAGGCCAGGGATACCTTCCTCCTTCATTGGGGGCAAGACTTCCTCTATGCCTTTCCACCCATTCCCCTAATTCCCAAGACACTCTTCAAACTTCAGAGAGACAAGGGATCTATGATCCTCATAGCACCACATTGGCCACGCCAAGTGTGGTACCCTCTACCTCTGCATCTCTCTCAAGCTCCCTCCCTGGATTTGGGATCTGCTCCAGACCTCCTGTCCCAGGAGGAGGGAACGTTGTGGCACCCAAATCCTCAGTCTCTTCACCTCAGAGCCTGGTTGCTGAAGGCCTAGACCTTCAAGATTTGCATCTTTCTCAGCAAGTGAAGTATATCCTTCATGCTTCCAGAAAGCCTTCCACTAGATGTTCCTATGCTTTTAAATGGAAAAGATTTACCATTTGGTGTGCAGAGAAGGGTCTTAACCCTCTTGCAATACCTCTTTATTCTTTACTAGAGTATTTGCTGCATTTATCCCATGCAGGCCTTAAAACGAATTCAGTAAGTCCATTTGCGTGCTATTGCAGCATCCCTTAAGCCTCTCAATGGACAGCCTATTTCCTCTCATCCTCTTATTGCAAGATTCATGAGAGGCCTTCTTTTAACTAAACCTCCCATTAGACCACCTCCAGTGGCATGGGATTTGAATTTGGTTCTTGGCCAGCTTATAAAGCCACCCTTTGAACCCTTAGCCACTACCTCCTTGAAATTCCTTTCCTGGAAGGTTATTTTTCTCATTGCAGTCACCTCAGCTCGCCGTATCAGTGAGCTGCAAGCCTTGGTGGCTAATCCTCCTTATACAAGGTTCCATCATGATAAGGTAGTCCTCAGGACTAATCCACACTTTATGCCTAAAGTGGTCTCATCTTTTCATCTGAACCAGGAGGTGTATTTACCTGTTTTTTTTCCAGGACCTCATGCGTCAACTGCAGAGAGGAATCTTCATACCCTGGATTGTAAGAGAGCACTTTTTACTTACAAAGGACACAGCAACATAGAAAGTCCTCTCAACTATTTGTTGCTTTTGATCCCCCTCATTTAGGACTTCCAGTCTCTAAGAGAACCCTGTCCAATTGGATTGCTCAGTGTATTTCCTTCGCCTACCAGAGTAAGAACCTTTCTCTGGAAGGCCATGTCACAGCTCACAATGTGAGGGCCATGGCAGCCTCTATGGCTCATCTAAACTCTGTGTCCATCGACCAAATCTGTCGAGCGGCCACCTGGGCCTCGGTTCATACCTTTACAGCCCATTACTGCTTGGACAAGGACTCCCGCCGGGATGCCTTGTTTGGTCAGGCTGTTCTCAAACACCTGTTCCATACCTAATCAACTCCTACCCCCCATCCCTGGTTGGATGCCCGAGATCCATGGGGGTGAGGTAGAGTTCTTTTCAAGGACACACAACCTGGGGTCTTCCCCTGGCATCTGCAGCTAGGGAGTCCCCATATGTGAAGACTCATTCCTGCTTGTTCCTGGAGATAGCACAGTTACTTACCTGTAACAGGTGAACTCTGGGAACAGCAGGAATAAGTCTTCACAACCCACCCACCTCCCCTAGGAGTTGTATCTCTCTATCTATCTTTCCTTTCCTCTCTCTCTCTTTGTCTCAGCTTTAAAACTCGAACTGGAGAGAGGCGGTTGGGAGGGGCGGGAAGGCAGCGTGGAGGCACTGTGGGATGCTCCCAAAAGCTTTCTTACTGGACGCTGGGGAGCGTTCCCGCGCAGGCTCCGTCGGTACCGATGATACCCATATGTGAAGACTTATTCCTGCTGTTCCCAGAGATCACCTGTTACAGGTAAGTAACTGTGCTTTCTGCAATTATGCAACAGAGCCTTGCCAGAGAGCATCACATTCATGTGTTGGCAGTATACCTTCTAGGCGTTCAGAACGTTTGGGTGGACAGGCTCAGTCGAGTCCTGTTGCCGCACGAGTGGTCTCTCCACTCATATCAACTTGCCCGAGTGTTTCAAGTCTGGGGAACACCAGAGATAGACCTCTTTGCAAGTCCACAGAATGCCAAACTTCCCCGGTACTGTTCCATACTCCCAGCTCAAAATTATCAGGCGAGAGATGCATTCCTGCTCCATTGGGGCCAGGATTTTCTCTATGCCTTCCCACCAAATCCCCTGATTCCCAAAACCGTATCAAACTCCAGAGAGAGAGAGGTCACATAATACTCAAAGCTCCCTGCTGGCCAAGAGAAACATGGTATCCTCTTCTCTTAGGTCTCTCTCGAGCCACTCCTGTGGAGTTGGGGAGTGCTCCGGATCTTCTGTCCCAGAACAGCAGATCCCTACTGCAACCCAATCCTTAGTACCTTCATCTCAAGGCCTGGCTACTCAAGGCATAGAACTTCAAGATCTAGACCTTTCACAACAAGTGAAGGATATTATTCTGGCTTCCAGGAAACCTTCCACAAGGCGTTCTTATGATTTTAAGTGGAAGAGGTTCTCAATCTGGTGTTCCCAGAGGGGACTTAATCCTCTCTTGGTACTGGTAGAGTCCCTTCTGGACTATCTCCTTCCCTTATCAGCTTCTGGTCTCAAGACCAGTTCTGTTAGGGTCCATCTTAGTGCTATTGCTGCATCTCATAAACCCTTTGATGGACTCCTCTCATCCTCTTTTTTATGAGAGGTCTCCTTTTAACAAAACCTCCCATCAAACCACCTCCGGTGGCATGGGATCTTAATCTTATTCTGGGTCAACTCATGAAGCCACCCTTTGAACCCTTAGCTACTTCGGAGCTAAAGTTTCTTTCATAGAAAGTCATTTTCCTAATTGCTATCACTTCTGCAAGACGCATTAGTGAACTGCAGGCTTTAGTGGCTGACCCGCCTTATACGAGGTTCCATCATGACAAAGTAGTCTTGAGGACTCATCCTCATTTTATACCAAAGGTGATATCACCTTTTCATTTAAACCAGTCTGTTTATCTCCCAGTCTTCTTTCCTAGGCCTCATGCCTCCAGCGCGGAAAGAAATCTTCATACCTTAGATTGTAAGTGGGCTCTGGCTTTTTATCTTCACAGAACTCAGCCATTTAGGACGTCTTCTGAACTTTTTCTGGCTTTTGACTCTAGTCATTTAGGACTTCCAGTCACTAGGAGAACTGTAAGTGGATTGCAGACTGTATTTCCTTTACCTATCAGAGTAAAGGAATCCCTCTTGAAGGCCATGTCACGGCTCACAATGTTAGAGCCATGACAGCCTGAACAGCTAATCTTCGTTCAGTTGCTATTGATGAGATCTGCAAAGCAGCAACATGGGCTTCTGTACATACTTTCACTGCCCACTATTGTTTAGACAAGGACTCCCATCGGGATGCCTTGTTCGGTCAGGCTGTTCTACAGCATCTCTTCCATTCCTAGATCAACTCCTTCCCACCATCCACTCTTGGATGCCTGAGGTCCCTGGGAGGAAGCATGGCCCATCTTACTTAGATCCGCCACATGCTGGGGTCATCCCTAGGCATTTCTAGCTGGGGAGTCCCCCATATGTGAAGACTACATTCCTGCTTGTTCCTGGAGATAGCGTAGTTACTCACCTGTAACAGGTGATCTCTGGGAACAGCAGGAATAAGTCTTCACAACCCATCCACCTCCCCTAGGAGTTGTCTTTCTATTTTTCTTCTACTTCTCTCCTTTGGTCTCAGCTTTCAACTCAACTGAAGTGAGAGAGGTAGTTGGGCGGGAAGGCAGCACGCATGTGTGGTGGGATGCTCCCAAAAGCTTTACCGCGCAGGCTCCGTTGATGCCAACGGTACCCATATGTGAAGACTTATTCCTACTGTTCCTGGAGATCACCTGTTACAGGTGAGTAGCTACGCTTTCTTAGCAAGAACTGCAATTTATGGTTGAAAACTGGTACAGAGAAAAGCATTTTGAGGTCTTTTGGGGACTAGATTTACCCTTTGGAAGAAGAAGACTTGCATCCATCAGAAGGGGAGGAAGAAGAGCTAAAACCTTCAGATATACAAGAAAAAGATGAAACTAAGGGGTATAGGGAAGATAAAAGGGGGAAGAGATATGGAAGAATGAGATGAGCAGAAAACAAAAGTCTAAAATATTTGATTATGCTTGGTATATATGAAAGGGGAAATGAACTTGTGCCTCTGGTAGAATAAATACAGGGGCAAAAATGAAGGAGAAATTACTTTGAGTGCGAAGACAAAGTAGCCCAGAATACTGAGAGCTTAAAAAGGTGCTAATCTGTTCTGCTTTTTTTGGGGTACAAGAGAAGTACCCAGAGATTGGAGTGGGTGGTTTGCTTCACGTAGAAAAGAGGGCAGCTTTTACGCCCAAACATACATTTTTGCTGTCTCATTAAGGAATTATAAGAGAAAACATTTTTTGATTTAAAAAATACACTGAGCTCCACAGTATGACAACTAGCAAAATCATCAGGGAAAATCAAAAGGAGGAAGAAAAAACAGCTAAACCAGCTAAAGCCATTTCTCTGGGACCAAGCAGGAAATCATTCCTCACATATGGGTGACGTTAGCACCAACGGAGCCCTCGTGAAAGCATCCTCCAGCTTTCAAAAAAAGCCTTTGGGAGATACCACCTTGCATGCGTAGTCCTCTTCCCGCCCAAGGGTGCCATCTTGCTCAGTCCTCTTTTCCCGGAGCCCTTCAGACATTCGTCTGGCTTGTCCACCGGAAAAAGTTGATTTTTTTTCTCCGAGTTTCATATTCGCCTCTGGTATCGCACTGGTACTCTTCTTGCCATCCGACCTCGCTTCCTCAGCGTCGAATTAAGGTCTATTTTTGTATTTTTTTCATTCTTAACTTTCTGGCATCTTCGCGCCTTTTTTCCCAGCTGGCAGCCCAGAGAGTCTTCGCCCTTGCAGGGTACTTTTCTCTCATGGCTACCAGTGGCTTTAAGAAGTGTGATCAGTGCTCAAAGATTATATCTTTGACCGACACACATGACTGCTGTCTCTGCTGCTTTGGGCCAGTCCACAACCCAGCAGCATGCAGTCTTTGCAAGAGGATGTCCAGTAAGGCCCTCAAGAGCTACCAGCAGCAGTATTTTTTCCCCCGAGTCCCCGGTGCCTCCGAAGGCCAGGACCTCATCTGAAGCCTCGACACCTCGGGTGGACTTGCCTCGAGCCCTGCCGTGGGTCTTCAGAAAGAGGGGTCTCCCTCGAGGAAACCCAGGAACAAGGAACAAACCTCGAAGCGTCATTGGATGGATCCAACCGGCTGGGTTCCCCCCCGGCCCGATCCCGCAGTTAGAGATGCTCGTCCGAGGCGTCTGAGAAGGAGTGACCTGCAAAGGTCCCCTGGAAGGATTCGACCTCAGACCAGCCTTGGTCCCCAGACACCATCCTCGTCAAGGATTCCCCTTCAGGGAAGCCAGTGCCAGGCCCAAGTCCCTCTGTGCCCATGCCGAAGGCTGCGGAGCCTTCTGGCCTGGAGTCCAGAATGGTGGCCCTGGAGCACAGTTTGCCTTCATGGACCAGCAGTGGGCGCTGTTGTCTGGTACATCTGGTTCATCCGGCCCGACCACTGGGCCCTCAACATCAAAGACATCCCCGGAAGTTGAGCCAATCCTCGAGGTCCTTAAGCCTTGAGTCGATCCTCTGCTGAGATCTCGATCCAGTTCCCGCTCGATGGGACTGCGATCATCACTGGCAAGGGTGCTGGGAACAGGCCCTGGAGCATCCAGAGCCCCGAGACCTGCAGAGCAACCCTCCTACGAGTCCTCAACGGACTGCTCAGAGTGGGAGATGGCGTATGAGGAGTCCCCTGATACCCGTCGCCACTGCGATGTCCCATCAGACTCTCCCCATCTTGTAGCCTCGACAGCGGTCCCTGCCAGAGGATATGGGCTTCCTTGATTTTGTCAAGGATATGACTAAGGCCGTTGCGTTCCTTATGGAGTCGGAGGAGGACCCTCGGGCGGATGAGTTGGAAGTCCTGCAGTACGAGGCTCCTCTGAGGGAATCGATCACGGTGCCCATCTCCCATCCTGGAACGGCTGATGCTCTGTATGTGGGAGACAACTGCGTCTGTGCCAGTGGTGAGAAAATGGCTCGACTCGATGTATTGAGTCCGCCGGAGCCTGGGCTTCCAGAAATCACAGATGCCTCATAACTCCATGGTGGTGGTGTTGACTATGGGTCTGCTGAAAGCCAGAAGACGCACGCCTCAGTGCCCCCTGGCAGGGAGGCCCGCACCTTGGACACTCTCAGCAGAAAGTGTTACACGGGCTTGACGGTCATCGGCCGCATCCAGGCCTACTAGCTGTACATAGGGATGTACCTGAGAGACCTGGCGAAGGAACTTGCCGAGTTCTCAGCTGGTCTCTCCGAGGAACCCCTGCAGTAGTAAAAGAACCTGACCAAGGCAATCCACAAGTGCTCCAAATTCATGTCTCAGGTGGCCTATGACAGGTTTGAGTCAGTGGTGGTGGGTATCTGTGCACAATGCTAAGCTTTGCTACAGTCGTCCGACCTTGAGCAATAGATTCAGGACAAATTGGTCAATGTCTCCTGCCAAGGAGAGAAACTCTTTGCAAAACCCATGACCGACAAGGCTGCTGAGCTGGAATCCGAGTTCATGATGAGGACCAGGCTCTAAATAAAAAAGACTGCTGCCCCTCTCCGACGGAAGGGCTCGGGTAAAAAGTCCTTTTACCTGAGGAAAGGGGATGCTTACAGAAATTACCCACCTTTTCATGCCTCCCCAGCTCCTCCCCAACTGGGTCAGTAAGCTAAGGGACATGGGCATGGCCATCGTAAGCAGAAGTCTCCAAAATCCAAGGCACCAGTTTCGGTCCAGCCGAGGGGGAGATTTTGACTCCTTGAGTATAGCCTCGCTACCCCAAGGAGATCAGCAGCCCACAGGGAGATGTCCATCACCACCGACTCCTGGGCACTTCGGGTGGTCAGGGAGGGCTACCACCTCCATCTGACTCACACCTCCCCCCTTTTCTGGGAGAGCCCCTCAGGTCTTCCTTCCACCGAGACCCTCTACTGAAGGAGTTGGCAGGTCTTCTCTAGGACAAAGCGGTTGAACAGATGCCCCGCCATCTCAAGGGCAAGGGGTTCTACTGCAGGTAATTCCTCGTGCCAAAGAGAACAGGGGGCCTAAGGCCCATCCTTGACCTGCGCAACCTCAACAAATTTTGAGCCCTACCTCCAGCAGAGAGATTGGCTATGCTCCTTAGACCTCAAGGATGCCTATACCTACATCCTCATTCACCCCAAACACAGGCAGTACCTGCAGTTCATAGTGGGGGATGGGCACTATCAGTGCAGGGTGCTCCCTTTAGGCTTGGCTTCTGCCCCAAGGGTCTTCACAAAATGCCTGGCAGTCATGGCCACCTTCCTCTGTCTCCAGAGGGTCTTTGTCTTCCCCTATCTGGACGACTGGCTCATAAAGGAAGGCACAGCCTCAGAGGTGTGGCAGGTCACCGCACGCACCATCCAGTTTTGCAGCACTTGGGTTTTGTCATAAACTACCCCAAGTCTCATCCTCCTCCCGACACAATGTCTGGAGTTCATCGGGGCAAAGCTGGACGCTCCCCAGTCAAAAGCCTTCTTGCCCAGAGACTGAACCGACCTTCTCAGGACTCTGGCATGGGATATACAGCACCGCCCCTTTGTGCCTGCTCGGCTTCTCCTGCACCTTCTCGGGCACATGGCCTCCATGGTCCACATCATCTCAGACGCCTTCACATGAGGGCAGCACAGTGGTGTCTCCGAGACCAGTGGACTCAGGCCACGGGGCGCCTCCGAGTCAGTGTCTCTGTAACCCGTCAACGGGTGGACTCTCTGTGCTGGTGGAAGTCTCTCCATTGTCTCGAGGCGGGCATGCCTTTTCAGGCCCCAAGCCTCTTAAAGGTCCGCACCACGGATGCCTCCCTGCTTGGCTGGGGAGCCCACTGCAGGGAGCTCTGCACCCAGGGCAGCTGGTAACCAGATCAGCCTCTTAGAATTGTGGGCGATATACTTAGTCCTGCAAGCTTTTTGCCACCATCTGCGCCACCAGCCAGTGCTGGCCCAAACGGACAACCAGGTGGCAATGTTCTATGTGAACAAAAAGGGGAACGTGATCTTGTGCCCTCTGCCAGGAGGCGATGGTTCTCTGCTCATACGCAATCCAACAAGGTATTCTCCTACGGGCAGTATGCCTACCAGGCCAGGACAACCTGCAGGCCAACAGACTGAGCAGAGTCCTCCAGCTGCACAAGTGGCAGCTGGACTCCAGTGTGGCCGACTGGCTCTTCCAGATCTGGGGGAAACCTGTGATGGACCTGTTCGCCAGACTGGACAACTTTCAGTTGCCCCGCTTCTGATCCCGGCAGGCCCACCATTCCAAGATGGCAGTGGACGCGTTCCTCATCTCGTGGTTGGAGGGCCTCATGTACGCTTTCCCTCCCACGCTACTGATGGCCAAAACCTTGTTCAGGACCCTCTGCGACTAGGCCTTGCTCATCCTGATAGCCCTTCAGTGGCACAGGCAACTGTGGTTCCCGCTGCTCCTCTGATTAACGGTGGAAACCCCCATCCCGTTGGGGAACTCTCCAGGACTCCTGTCTCAGGAAGGGGGTGCTCTGCTGCACCACAACCTGGGGTTCCTGTCGCTGACAGCGTGGCTGCTGAAAGGGTGACCCTAGACCAGCAGTTCTCAACCTTTTTTGTACTGCAACCCCTTTTACCATTGGTCAACTTGTGTCGACCCCTAATGATAAAATTAAATGCCTCTCTCTTCCTTTACCGTTAACGCATTGTCGCTGTAATCATTTGTTGAATTATTAATATATTATAGGCCTTTGCAATATGTTTTTATTTACAAAATTTACTTATTTAAACCACAATAATTAATCACAATAACAAGCAACAATATTTGATTTAGAAATTATGATTTTGTAGTCAACGGTTTTAGTATGCTTTATTCAAAAAGACTGACGAAGGGCAAAAATGTTAGCATTGTCAAACCTAAAAAGTAGGCCTATGCTATCAGTGCGAAGGTTGTGCTTGCTTGCTTCCTTCTCGCCAGATGTGAAATTCTCGGCTCAGTCTTTGCAAGAGCACAACGAAGATCATCTTCTGCTGCAAGTCTATTTCGGTATTTACTCTTGATAAGCAACAAGCTTGAGAAGCCAGTTTCATACAGATATGTTGTTGGAAACGGAAGAAGTAGACGCAACACAATCTCAGACAGTCCAGGATACATTTGAAAATACTTGATCCAGAATTTAATTACTGATACTGAAGAAAAATCATTTTTCGCTGCATTGCTGGTAATGAGTTCAATGAACTCTTCTTGTGCAATCTCAGGAACATCCTCAACTTTAACTGTGAATGGACTTCTGGCAAGTGCAAATGGTGTGCCAGGTAAATTTGGAAAATACACTGAAATTTCTTCTTCCAGCATTTTTAAGTGCTGTTTGACAGAAATTATAATTCCTTTTCTTGTGTCAAGTCAGGAAGGCAAAAATTCAAAAAGAGGAGGAAATAGCCAATGCAATAAAATGGGGGGATAAGATATTTTTCAGATATATTAGTGAGAAGAGAAAGGGCAAAAGTGGTATTGTCAGACTCAAGGGTGCAGGGGAGGAATATTTAGAAGCTGATAAGGATAAAGCGGAATTGCTTAACAAATATTTCTGTTCTGTGTTCACAGATGAAGAACCAGGAGCAGGACCTCAAAAACACCCACAAACAGGAACAGAAGCGAGGGACATCTTGAACAATTTTCAGAAGACTGTGTTCGTGAGACACTAGCTCAACTTAAAACAGACAAAGCGATGGGACCGGATGGGATACACCCTAGAATACTGAGGGAACTTGAGGACGTTCTAGCAGCTCCACTGACTGACCTTTTTAATGCCTCATTGGAGTCGGGAGTGGTGCCAAAGGACTGGAGAGAGGCTCATGTGGTGCCTTTACACAAAAGCAGAAGTAAGGATGTGGTTGAAAACTACAGGCTGGTTAGTTTAACTTTGGTGGTGAGTAAATTATTGGAAACGCTGCTGAAAGAGAAAATAGTGAGGTTTCTGGAGTCCAGCAGATTACAGGATCCAAGGCAGCATGGATTCGCGGGAGGCAGGTCTTGTCAAACAAATCTGATTGATTTCTTTGACTGGGTGACCAGGGAGTTGGACCGAGGGAGAGCCCTAGATGTGGTGTATTTAGATTTCAGTAAAGCCTTTGACACTATTCCTCACAGGCGACTTATAAATAAACTGAGCACCCTAGGGATGGACCCTAAAGTTACTGCTTGGGTTAGAAATTGGTTGGGTGGGAGGCGACAAAGAGTACAAGTAAATGGAGCTCACTCTGAGGAGAAGGATGTTACCAGTGGTGTGCCCCAGGGATCTGTCCTTGGTCCGATTCTTTTTAACATCTTTGTTAGTGATATAGCGGAAGGGCTGTCGGGTAAGGTTTGCCTCTTTGCGGATGATACCAAACTCTGCAGTAGAGTAGACACCCAGGAAGGTGTAGATAACATGAGGAGGAATCTAGCTAAGCTTGAAGAATGGTCTAGAATCTGGCAGCTGGGATTTAATGTTAAAAAAAAAAGTAAGGTCATGCATTTGGGCTGCAGCAATCCAAGGGAGCAATATAGTATTTATTTATTTATTTACATTCTCTTATATACCGCGCTATTCTGCATCAGTGCGGTTTATATTGAACAAACTGAAATTACATTGAACAGGGCATTATAACTTGGAGATAACTATTTTACAGGGAACATGGGCTATGGAGGGTTAAGTGGCTTGCCCAAGACCACAAGGAGCACCTGTGGGACTAGAAACCCCAGTCCTTCCGGCCCAAGGTTGCTGTCCTCTAGTGGGATTTGAACCACTGACCTTTCGGCCTGAAGTACCTTGCCCCAACCACTAGGCCACTCCTCAACTTAGGGGGTGAAGTACTTTTGTCCACTAAAGAAGAGCGGGACCTAGGCGTGGTTGTGTCTGATGATCTTAAAGTAGCTAAACAGGTAGAAAAGGCGACGGCGAAAGCTAGAAGGATGCTTGGGTGCATACGGAGAGGAATGGCTAGCAGAAAAAAGGAGGTGATAATGCCTCTGTATCAGTCTTGGTGCGACCTCGTTTGAACCTCCAAATACACAAAGAATTAAATTGTAAATCTTCTTGCATGTACTTTATCACAAATACTGTATATAGTTAAATTTATAACATGTATTTCAAAATGTTCTCTTCTATTTATGTAAATAGTTGTGAGTTACTTGAGTTATCTGAAATTTAATGTTACCCTCCAATGTTCAAAGTTCCAATGTTCAAAGTTATCCTCTTATTGTTATATGTAACTGCTAACTGCGCAGAATATAATTGTTAAATGTAAACCGCTGCTGATCACTGGAAGGAGCGGTATAGAAATGTACTCAAATAAATAAATAAATAAAATTTGGAGTATAGTGTGCAGTTCTGGAGACCGCACCTTCAAAAGGATGTGAACAGGATGGAGTCGGTGCAGAGGGTGGCTACTAAAATGATTAGTGGTCTTCATTATAAAGCATATGAGGACAGACTGAAGGATCTTAATATGTACACCTTAGAGGAAAGGCGGGATAGAGGTGATATGATTGAGATGTTTAAATACTTCCGTGGCATAAATGTTCAGGGAGAGAGCCTCTTTCAATTGAAAGCAAGTTCTGCTACGAGGGGACATGGGATGAGGGTGAAGGGAGATAGATTCAGGAGTGATATGCGGAAATATTTATTTATGGAAAGAGTAGTGGATCCGTGGAATAGACTCCCAGTGGAGGTGGTAGAGATGAGGACAGTAACTGAATTCAAAAAAGCGTGGGACAAACAAAGAGGATCTTTAAGGGTAAAAAGGGGACTGTTGTAGTTGTTGATCTCCAGGAACAAGCAGGAATGAGTCTTCACATATGGGTATCGTCGGTACCGACGAAGCCTGCGCAGGAACGCTCCCCAGCGTCCAGTAAGAAAGCTTTTGGGAGCATCCCATGGTACCTGCGCGCTGCCTTCCCGCCTTTCCCAACCGCCTCTCTCCAGTTCTTCTTTTCCGCAGAGCCAGCAGGTCGTGTTCCTGTCACCGTTCTTTATTTTTTTCTTTATTTTTCTGTGTCGCGTCTGCCTTCTTCGATGTCAGACCGGTACTGCCGGTCTTTTCTTTTCTTTCTTTAAAAAAAAAACACAACTATTCTTACTTCATCTGTGCATTTTCAGGTTGGGCCTTAGGCCTGAATATTTTTCTCCTCATGGAGAAGCCCGCTTCTGGGTTTAAAAAGTGCACAAAATGTGGCGGTACTATTTCTGTCACCGACACCCATGATTGGTGTCTAAAATGTTTGGGTCCTGATCATTCCATCACGGATTGTGTGTCCTGTATCATGATGTCTAAAAGAGGTCGGCAGAACCGAGCAGCCAAGCTCAGTACCCTGTTTCCCTCTGATGCAGCCTCGGTGGCATCAACGTCTTCCAGGGCTGCTTCTTCCTCCCATGGATCTCAGGTAACCAAACATAAATCTAGCCGGTCCTTGGAGGGCAAATCTCCCTCTAAGCATCGAGATGCCTCCGGGCTTGTCCTCGAGGATTCTGCACCGGCAAAACTACCCCGGCGGGAAGTTCCGGCTTCCAAAGCATTGTCTATGGGGTCACAGGTTGACATCGATGGCTCGGCCTAGACCGATCACCTGTTGCCGTGTTCTGGGGTACCGGTGGCCTCCACTGGTACCGATATCCAGACTTTGGTGGCGTCGATGGATCAGAAAATTCTGTCCATGCAGCGCACCCTAACGGCGTTTATGCAGGCTGCGACGCCTCCGGTACTGCAACAATCTCCGTTGCCGGTACCGGCACCGGCATCGTTCCCGGTGCCGGTACCGATTGCATCGACATCGGCTTCGGTGTCGACTGCAATGGTACCCTGTCCTATGATGCCCATCGGTACCGAACCGGTACCGCTTACTCCCGATGTCGATCCCACTCGGTACGCGTATCGGGCTTTACAAGAGCATCCAGACAGGCGATACTTCGATTCCTCCGAAGACTCTGACGAGTTGGAGGCTTCTGTCGAGGCATCGGTACTTCTTCCTCAGGAGTCTTCTCCAAAACGAAGAATGTCTCCTCCAGAAGACTTGTCTTTTCAGGACTTCATTAGGGAAGTGGCTAGGGGCTTCTCCATTACAGTGGCCCCTGAGTCAGAGCCTAGAGCCAAGCAATTAGATATTTTGCAATATCCTAAGGCTCCTAAAGAGGCAGCTACCTTACCTATTCATGAGATTCTCTATGATCTCATGTTGAGCATGTGGGAGACTCCTCTTACCACCTCTCCTCATTCTCGTAGGTTAGACACCATGTACCGTGTCCCTCCTTGTCCTGGCTTTCATAAGACTCAGCTTCCTCACCACTCTATTGTGGTAGAGTCTGCCATGAGGAAAATAAAGAGTGCAAAGAGACACTCATCTAATCCTCCAGGATGTGAATGCAGGACCCTTGATGCTTTTGGCCGAAGGGTTTTCCAAGCTAATATGCTTGCTGCCAGAATCAACTCCTATAGTCTCTATATGGGGATGTTTCTAAAAGAAGTCACAGATCTGCAGACTTTAGCTCCTTTTATTTCAGAAGATATAAGGCAGGAATTTCTCACTTGGCTCAAACATGCCCAGGATGTTTCCAAATTTTCCAACCGTGCAGCCTTTGATTCTTTTGAGTGTGTAAGCAGAGCCTCGGCTATTGCCATAGGTGCACGCAGAATTGCTTGGTTACACGCGTCTCTTTTGGAACTCTGGGTCCAAGATTTATTTATTTAACACTTCTTTTATACCGCGCTATTACAATCAGTGCGGTGTACATTGAACAAGAACATACTACAATGTATACAAGTAACATTGAGTTTTACATTGAACAGGGAACTTCAACAATAGGACAACCGGGGAAACTATGTACAGAATAACTTAATGATATATACAGTAATATAAAATTCGTTTGGATGTTGCAAAGTGGTTCACTAATAGGACTAGAGAGAAGGTTGACCAACTAGCCCTTTTCGGGTTGTATTGAGGTGTTAGTTTTGTTAATGTCTAGGTTGACTTCCGGGTAGCATTTTGTGAACAAGTGGTATTTCAATGCTTTTCTGAATAGGATTAGGTTTTTGATAGCACGGATTTCGTGAGGTAGCGCATTCCAGTTTAGAGGTGCAAATAAGGAGAAGGCCCTGTTGGAGGTGGCCTTAGTGCACTTCGTTATTATTTTTGGGACAATTAAGGTGTTCATTGATGTGGTTCTCCTTTTTCTGTTTTCCAGGGTGCTATGGATAAGCTTGCTGATTGGCGTAGGGGGGCAGTTATTTAGTGCCTTGAAAGTAAGGACTAAAGACTTATACTGGATTCTGGCATGTAATGGTAACCAATGCAGTTCTTTCATGATGGGTGTTATATGGTCAGATCTTGATGAGCCGGAGAGGACTCTGGCGGCTGTATTCATGGCTAGGCGGAGCGGATTTAAAGTTGATTGAGGGAGGCCATGAAGGATGATGTTGGCAAAATCCAGGTGTGGGAGGACTAATGCCTGGAAGGTTGTTCGGAAGTCTGTGGGATCTAGTAGGGAGCGGAGGTGACGTAGCGATTTGATCTTATAATATATAGTTTTTGTGATGTTCTTGACATGCGTTGTCATGTCCAAGTGCTGATCCAATGTGATGCCGAGGTAACGGATGGTAGCTTTTGATTTCAACTCTATGTTGTTGACGAGTAGTGATGGAGGAGGTATGAACTTACGGTTCCTTGTGACAAAAAGAACGTCAGTTTTGTTGTGGTTAATCCGAAGGTTTTGTGATAGCAACCATTCGGCTACAGCTTCAAAACAGTTGATTATTGGGGAGAATACTGGATGTTCAATTGTGAACGGCATATATAGGAGGATGTCATCTGCGTAAGCGAGACATTGTACATTAAAGGATCTGATCAAGTCACATATCGGCTGCATGTAGATGTTAAACATTAGTGCCGATAAGGACGATCCTTGGGGTACTCCCTGTGATTGCAGGAATGGTTCTGAGGAAGCGTGACCTGTTTTTACTTGTTGCCACCTGTTAGATAGGTATGATTTACACCACTCGAGTGCTGTGCTTTGAATCCCCTTATCTTTCAAGCGTTGTAGGAGTATGTCATGACTCTCAGAGTCGAAGGCGGCGGATATGTCCAGGAAGATGAGGACGAACCCCTGTTGTATGTTATTTATTCCTGTTACCAGAACATTGAATAGGGTTGTAAGGACTGTGTCAACTCCATGTGCTTCCCTGAAGCCATGTTGAGATGGATCTAGTGGTGCTTCAGTGTCAATATGATGTTGGATTTGTTGTTGGGCGGCCTTTTTGGCAAGGATTGACAAGCAAAGGCCACTCAGATGGATGCTGAGAACTCTGCTTTGGATCGACTTTCAAAGTCTACCTCTGCTCCTGTTAAGAAAAGATTGTTCAAAAAGACATCTTTTTCTAAAAAGGGAAGATATTATCCTGCTTATGGTCAGCAGGCATCTTCTGCAGGTCGTTCTGCTGCAAAGCGTCGTCAACCACTTAAACAGGCCAAGTCAAAGGCTGCCAGGCCTCCCATGGCCCAGCAGCCTCAGCCTCCTCAGGGCCTTTGACTTGCAACTAGAGAACTTAGCCTTTCTAGCTCTGGAAGAACCAGAGCCCCTCACCATTCCAGGAAGGTTGGCTTACTTTGCTCCCAGATGGGAGCAAATCACAGCAGAGCAATGGACCCTCTCCATCATAAGGGAAGGGTACAAGCTTCATTTCTTAAGCCTTCCTCCTCACACCATGGTGAAACAGTTCAATTCTCCAACATCTCTCCTCAACCTTCTGGGTCAGGAGATTGCTACCCTTCTTGCTCAAGGGGCAATAGAAGAAGTACCTCTTCTTCAACAGGGCTCAGGGTTCTACTCCCCTTATTTTCTTATTCCAAAGAAAACAGGGGGCTACAGACCCATATTAGATCTCAGAGAATTGAACAAGTTTCTATTCAAAGAGAAATTCAAGATGGTTTCTCTCGGTGCTCTGCTTCCATACCTTCAGAGTCAGGACTGGCTTTGTTCTCTAGATCTCAAGGATGCATACACCCATGTCCTCATCCATCCAACACACAGAAGGTTCCTTCGGTTCCTTTTTCAAGGAAAGCACTACCAATACAGGGTGCTTCCTTTCGGTCTGGCCTCTGCACCAAGGGTGTTCACGAAATGCATGGCAGTAGTAGCTGCATTTCTACGCACTCTAGGAATATTCATATTCCCATATCTGGACGACTGGCTCATTCGAGCTCCATCCCAGTCAGAGGCCCAGACTTGTCTAACCTGCACAATGCGTGTTCCTTCAGTATTTGGGACTGGTAATAAACATCCCAAAATCCAATCTCACCCCTACTCAGTCTCTGGAGTTTATAGGGGCCTTGCTGGATACCACAACTGCAAGGGCCTATCTTCCTCAGGCCCGTTGCCTACGCTTGGTGCAGTTAGCCTCACAGATACCGTTAAAGTCCCATTTAACTGCTCGAGAGATGTTACAACTATTAGGCCACATGGCATCCACCGTGCATGTGGTTCCATATGCTCGCCTTCACATGAGTACTCAAAATATAATCCTAGGGTCAGTAAATATAAATCCAAAACAGTAACACCAAACCCAAAATAACCCCCAATGATAAAATATTATTTTTGTCAGAAGGGGCTGGAGGAGACTGAAATTAGGATCCAGTCACACCAGACAGCTCATTCTTTTTTTTCTTTTTTATTGTATAGGAAAACACTATACTTAGCTTTTTATCATAGTCCAGTGAAGCTTTATCACACCAAAGTAAAGTTCCGAAGCGGTCATTCAATTCACACGACGTACGTTTCGGGCCAACGGGCCCTGTTTCAAGTGTTTACTCTCATCAAAATGTGCCGCAATAGAAAAACTTCTATCAGCTGTATGCTTCACAAGATAATTAAAGGGGGACCTCCACAACCATTGGCTAGCATAAACTGTCACTCATGGAGGAAATCCAATCAACCAAACGGGAGACCCCATGGACATCGGGGAATCCCTTAGTGTCATGGATATATCATAGCAAACTTAACCACTCAACCTCTTTATTCAAGCCCATGGGGTGGACTGTCTGCAATTCAAAAATCAGCCGCTGCTCACATCGTTGTAAAGCTAATAGCCTATTACCCCCCCGAGGATTAGGAGGGACGAAATCCAAAACCGTCCACACAAAATCAGAAGTAAATTGATGTTGATAACTTTCACAGTGCTCAACTAGGGGGGCCGTCAGAACTTTTTGCCGTATTCGAGAGGCATGCTCACCAAGGCGAACCCGAATTGATCGGGAAGTCCTGCCAATGTAAACCAGGGGGCAAGAACACTGCAGGGCGTAGACAACATAAGATGAATCACAGGATGTCGACCATCGACGCTGTATAATCCTTCCCGTATTAGGGTGCGTCCAATCCTGTCCAGTCAGTGCCATCGCACAATAATTACAGTGTAAACAAGCAGTATGTCCCCTAATTTCAGGATCAAAAGGCAAAGGGCGATCCAAGGGGGTTGCTGAACGCACCAAACGATCCTGTAAATTATTACCCCTAGAGAAAGCTATCCGTAGGGGCTTTCGAAAGCATTCATGCAACCCCAAAACTCCCCAGTGTTTTTTGAGCACTGCCACAACAGAGGAACTAAGAGTGGTAAAGGGTAAAGTCCCCATTATGAAATTAGATGTCTGAGAATCAGAAGGTGTAATGTGGTGATTTTCAGCCAAAAGCCATTCACGGTGTGTATACAGGGCCCGCTTGTAGGCCATTTTAATGACTCGTTCTGGGTATCCCCGCTGAGTTAATCGAATGATAAGGTCAGAAGCCTGAAATTTAAAATCAGATGTTGTGGAACAAATCCTTCGTAATCTGAGAAATTGACCATAAGGCAAACTTTTTCGCATAGGTTCAGGATGACAGCTGTGATACATAAGGAGGCTGTTCCGCTGAACAGCCTTCCGATATAGAGTTGTACGAAAAGTCCCTCGTTCTTTTATTACCATCATATCCAGAAATTCAATTTGCTTAAGATCAAAATGAGCAGTGAATTTTAAATTCGGTTTCAAGGTATTAAGCCAAATGAGAAAATCCTGGAGGCGTGGTAAGGTGTCAAACCATAAGAAAAAAACATCATCCAGGAACCGTTGCCAAAAATGTACTGGTTTAAAGCAAACAGAAGGGTATAGTAAGGTCTCCTCAAAAGCAGCCATATAAAGTGTGGCTATGGAAGGGGCTACAGAGGCCCCCATTGCTATCCCATATATCTGATGGTAAAACTGACCCTCCGAAAGGAAGTAATTTTTTGTCAAAACCAGACGTAAAAGATCACATAAAAATGCCTGAGGTAATCGAGAAGGAGCAAATTTAAACAAAGAAAGCATTAGTTCCAAGACTTCCGCTTGATCAATATTGGTGTATAGGGCTTCGACATCAAGTGTTACTAGATAAAAATCCCACGACGGTATAAATTCATTGGCTAATTGCTGTAAAAAATGTGAGGAATCTTTAATAAATGATTTGACCAGTGCTGCTTCTGATTGTAAAAAAACATCGCAAAACTGCGATAACGGCTCTAACAAAGAACCTCTGCAGGACACTATAGGTCTCCCAGGGGGGGCCACAAGAGATTTGTGCACTTTCGGCACCATATAAATAATGGGCCGTAAAGGATTGTCACATTTCAAAAACGTGTGTTCTCGTTTGGTGAGCCATCCCAAAGTTAATGCATCATCAATAAGAGCCTTAATCTCCTGTTGAAGTGGTATGGTGGGATCCGTAGTAAGTAAACGATATGTTCGTCGATCAAGTAGATGTTTACGTAGAACTTCCATATAAGCATCGGTTGATTGCACCACCACCGCTCCACCTTTAAAGGATGCTTATACAGCGTCGATGGTCGACATCCTGTGATTCATCTTATGTTGTCTACGCCCTGCAGTGTTCTTGCCCCCTGGTTTACATTGGCAGGACTTCCCGATCAATTCGGGTTCGCCTTGGTGAGCATGCCTCTCGAATACGGCAAAAGGTTCTGACGGCCCCCCTAGTTGAGCACTGTGAAAGTTATCAACATCAATTTACTTCTGATTTTGTGTGGACGGTTTTGGATTTCGTCCCTCCTAATCCTCGGGGGGGTAATAGGCTATTAGCTTTACAACGATGTGAGCAGCGGCTGATTTTTGAATTGCAGACAGTCCACCCCATGGGCTTGAATAAAGAGGTTGAGTGGTTAAGTTTGCTATGATATATCCATGACACTAAGGGATTCCCCGATGTCCATGGGGTCTCCCGTTTGGTTGATTGGATTTCCTCCATGAGTGACAGTTTATGCTAGCCAATGGTTGTGGAGGTCCCCCTTTAATTATCTTGTGAAGCATACAGCTGATAGAAGCTTTTCTATTGCGGCACATTTTGATGAGAGTAAACACTTGAAACAGGGCCCGTTGGCCCGAAACGTACGTCGTGTGAATTGAATGACCGCTTCGGAACTTTACTTTGGTGTGATAAAGCTTCACTGGACTATGATAAAAAGCTAAGTATAGTGTTTTCCTATACAATAAAAAAGAAAAAAAGAATGAGCTGTCTGGTGTGACTGGATCCTAATTTCAGTCTCCTCCAGCCCCTTCTGACAAAAATAATATTTTATCATTGGGGGTTATTTTGGGTTTGGTGTTACCGCCTTCACATGAGGGCAGCTCAATGGACTTTGTCCACCCAGTGGACTGAGGCATCAGGTTGCCTGTCAGACAAAATAGCAAACTCCATTCGCCTTTTTTGGTCTCTCCAGTGGTAGAAGTCCTCTCCAAATCTGTTGCTGGGGTCCCCTTTTCAGTAGTCGCTACCCCAAGCAACTCTTACAACAGATGCTTCTCCAGTGGGTTGGGGAGCTCATCTGCAGGATCTCTCCACCCAGGGCATCTGGTCTCCACAGGAGACTTCTCTGCATATCAATCTCTTGGAACTCAGAGCAATATTCTTAGCTCTCAGAGTGTTCCATTCCCTGCTCAGCTACAGGACAGTCCTCATCCATACGGACAACCAAGTAGCCATGTTCTATGTAAACAAGCAGGGCGGGACTGGCTCTGTCGCTTTGCAACGAAGCTTTGCGACTGTGGGCCTTCGCCAGAGAGCATCACATCCATCTTCTGGCAGTATATCTTCCAGGCATTCAAAACTCTTGGGCGGACAGACTCAGTCGAGTTCTGCTTCCACACGAGTGGTCCCTCCACATGGACCAGGTAGCAAGGATTTTTCGAATTTGGGGAACCCCGGACATAGACCTCTTTGCAAGTCCGTGGAATGCCAAACTTCCCCGGTTCTGTTCCAGAATTCTGTGTCAGGGAGTTCAGTCCAAGGATGCCTTCCTCCTTCACTGGGGTCAAGACTTCCTTTATGCCTTTCCACCCTTTCCCCTAATTCCCAAAACTCTTTTCAAGCTTCAGAGAGATCGAGGGACCATGATCCTCATAGCACCACATTGGCCACGCCAAGTGTGGAACCCTATACTTCTGCATGTCTCTCAAGCTCCTTCCCTGGACTTGGGCTCTGCACCAGACCTCCTATCCCAGGAAGAAGGAACGTTGTGGCACCCAAACTCCCCAGTCTCTCCATCTCAGGGCTTGGTTGCTGAGGGCCTAGACCTTCAAGATTTTCATCTCTCTCAGCAAGTCAGAGATGTTATTCATGCCTCTAGAAAGCCCTCTACTAGGCGTTCCTATGCTTTCAAATGGAAAAGATTTACCATTTGGTGTTCAGGGAAGGGTCTTAACCCTCTTGCAATACCTTTGAATTATTTACTAGAGTATCTCCTGCATCTATCCCATGCAGGTCTGAAAACAAATTCAGTAAGAGTCCATTTGAGTGCTATTGCAGCGTCCCTCAAGCCCCTCAGTGGACAGCCTATTTCCTCTCACCCTATTATAGCAAGATTCATGAGAGGCCTTCTTCTAACTAAACCTCCCATTAGACCACCTCCAGTGGCATGGGACTTAAACCTGGTTCTTGGCCAGTTTATGAAGCCACCATTTGAACCTTTAGCCACCACCTCCTTGAAATTTCTTTCTTGGAAAGTTATTTTTCTCATTGCAGTCACCTCAGCACGCCACATCAGTGAATTGCAAGCTTTGGTGGCTAATCCACCTTATACAAGGTTCCATCATGATAAGGTAGTCCTCAGGACCAATCCACACTTTATGCCCAAAGTGGTCTTGCCTTTTCATCTGAACCAAGAGGTATATTTACCTGTCTTTTTTCCAGGACCTCATGCATCAAGTGCAGAGAGGAATCTTCATACCTTGGATTGTAAGAGAGCCCTCGCTTTTTACTTACAAAGAATACAGCAACATAGAAAGTCTTCTCAACTCTTTGTTGCTTTTGATCCTTCTCATTTAGGACTTCCAGTCTCTAAGAGAGCACTGTCCAACTGGATTGCTTAGTGTATTTCTTTTGCCTACCAGAGTACAGCAGCAATTGAGTCCGTAGTTCCGGACTACGGTAGGACCCCTGTGTCAAATGAAAAACCAGCACTCCGGTAGCCTGAACACAGAAAGAGATTGCAGAGCACAGCCTGGCCAAGACACTGTTCTATTGGGACTCCCTTTCCAGGCAGTAATGAGCTACGAAGGAGGTATGGACTGAAGACCAGGTGGCAGCAAGGCAGATGTCCACCATAGGGACAGAGCGCTAATTTGCCACAGAGGCTGCCATGGCCCTGACATGATGCACCGTGACCCAGCCTTCCAGCGGGATCCCCACCTGCTGATAGGTGAGGGTCGATACAGTGTGCCACCCAGGTGGACAGCATACGCTTGGTCAATGCCGCCCCAAATCTACTGGGGTCATAGGAGACGAAAAGCTGAGTAACACTACGGTGGCCCTGAGTGCTTTGGATATAGAAGGACAAAGCCCTCTTACAGTCCAAGGTGTGAAGGACTGTCTCTGCCCGACTGGAGTGAGGTCTCAGAAAGAAAGTAGAAAGTACCACTTCCTGGTTGAGATGGAAGGACAATACCACCTTCGGAAGAAATTTAGGGTGTATGCAGAGCACCACTCTGTTCCTGTAGAACCTAGTATAAGGCACCTCTGCCACTAAGGCCTGAAACTCACTAACTCTGCGAGCAGAGGTGAGTGCAACCAGGAACGCCACCTTCCAAGAGAGGTATCATAGGTGGCAAGTAGCCAGAGGCTCAAAAGGTGGACAAGTGAGCTGTCCCAATACTACGTTACAGTCCTATTTGGTTGCTGGAGGGCGAACCAGGGGGCTTCAATAAGAGCAGACCCCTAAGAAAACGGGTCACAAGCAGCTGGGCCAAGAGGGGCTTGCTATCCACCAGGTGGTGGTGTGCCGCTAGGGCACTGAGGTATACCCAGATGGAATTATATTTAAGCCCAGATTGTGAGAGGTGGAGAAGGTACTGTAACACCAGTCCCTATGGGCAGGGGAACGGGTCAGTCCCATGCTCGGAACGCCAGGCTGAAAACCTGTGCCATTTGAGAGCATAAGCTTTCATAGTAGAGGCCTTGCAAGAGGCCAGCAGGATCTCCTCCACCTCACCCAAGAGGTTGAAAGTGTCTAGGGCAGCAGTTCTCAACTTGTGGGTTGTGACCCCATGGGGGTCGCCTCAGGATTTACCAGGGGTCGCCTGACAAATCCCGGGAATTATTATTTCTTTTCTAATTTATTGTTCTAATTTGATCGCAAAGCCTAAAATGCCAAATACTTTGAATTTAATCAATTTATATATTACTTAAGGCTATCCTTACTTACTTTTACCTGTTCGCCAGAAACGATGCAACTCGAGACGTTATTTAGATCACTTCCGGTTTTGTAATGGCGGACATGGGTCCTACTAAAATTAAATTTTCTATGTATTTATTTATTTATTTAACATTTTTTATATACCGTCTTTCTACAAATCAAGATGGTTTACATAGAACATTTCGTGGCAGTGTGTTTCAACTGTTTACATAGAACAAATTAACAAGGATATATAGGAAAACAGTGCGAGGGATCTGCCTGCCAGCCACCTTAAAACAGTGTCTGCAAAGTCAGAGAAGCAGTTTCAGGGGAGGAGATCTGAGCCTGGCTTGAGGTTTCTACCTGGGCTTCCAGGGGTGAGTACCATGCCTTTACCTGATCATTATCCTTGTTGGGGGCTCCAAATTCTGTCTGTCTGGGGCTCAATTCTGGGTGAATAGCTGGCGAACATTGGCGTGATGTGAGGGTTTTTCTGCCCTATTCTACATCTTTTAGTATTGTGTGCCTGGCAGTCACATGTTCCAGCACGCATTCCTGCCTGAGCGATGCCAATGTGTGTTGCTGTACAAGCGCTGTTAACATGCATTTTCAGGTCCACCATTTATTTATTTTATTTAACTAAGTTTTATATACCGCCCCTTCCTGAGATCAAGGGCGGTTTACATAGAACATTATAACAAGTTTTACATTGAACAATGTAACCATATACATAAACATTCCATAACTATATACAGATAACATTGTACAATATGGTTGCTTAGGTTATTTATCCTAAGGGTACTCCATAATTTTGAGTCTGGGTTAACCATGGCCTTAGTATGCACTATTCTTGAACATGCCTTAACTTTTGTTTGGCCTGTGGCAAGGGAGGCGCCTCACCTCTGGCTTCTGGACTCTGCTTTTTTTGTATGACAGCTTCTGAGTTGTCCCTGGAGGGCCTGCTCCCGCCCCCGCCCCACCTGTCAGTCAGGGGATGCAGTTGGTCCGGCCATGCCTGCCTAAGAGCAAGAGGTGGCTGAGGCACTGTGGGTAAGGATGGCCAGCTGGCCGGAGGTTCTGGTAACTGTGCTGTTTACCATTTCCCATTTTCTAGGGGTTTGGTGGTGGCTATGTCCCCTGGCACTGAGGGGTCATTTCCGAGAAGAGAGCTTGTGGACCCAGGATTGTCCTCCCTGGGATTCTTTTCTTTTATACAACAAGCCTGGTCATTCTGGCATGGAATTCAGACCATGTGCCTCCCTGGGTTCCATTGAGCGCAGTCTTGTGAGGGGCAGGCTGAAAGCAGAAGCCCTGTTTTTTTGTTTTTTTTAAGTATTTTATTTGAGTTTTCTGAATACAATATACAGAGTAAGAAATAAACAAGATACAAAACCAATTCCTGTTCGTGTATCCAGTCTAGTCCCGGACCTCTGGGTTCCCTATCTTATCCAGAGCTTTGGAGACTGAGAAACTCCTCCTTTTTTTCATGTCACCGGTATATCCATTCGGGATCTGCCTCCTGCCATCAGTTACCTCCGTCTCCAAGCAGCTTGTGAGATAGGAGCCCGGAGTCCCGGGCTCACTGAAGAAGCAATTAAGTTTGAGCTAGCATATTCAGTGTTTGCCTGTTTTTTTAACCTAGGGAGAGGGGAAAATTCGTTGAAAGGACTGTGCCTTTAAGGGATTACTTGCAGGCATCTCGCTCCATCTCTCCTTGCGTTCCTCTCTCTCTCCCTCTCCAAAGCTTGTGCTTTCTGCGATAGCTGACAAAGCAGGTTTAGCAGAGCTTAACTACTTTACCGGCGCTCTGAGTGTTTTTCAGAGCACTGCCGGTTAGATCGACACGCAGTTTAGCCTAGCCAGCGCCACACAGAAGTTTGCCTGTAAGCGCGCTGGCAGGCTCGGGGCGAACATGCACAGCCTATACCGGAGCAGGCTGCTAGTCTTGTCAGTCGTTCTCCGAGGCCGCTGGTAAGCGGTTCGCCTCCACGGACTTTTGCAGTCTGCTTGCTCGCAAAGGTAAGAAGGCCAGAATTTCGACGTCTGAGGGGGAGAATATTTTTGGCGCACAAACTTGGTGCGTCGGGCCTAGCCGCGTGGCGCGGCCGGCTGTGAATGACGGTTTCAGTGCGCTTGCCTGGCTCTCCTCAGACTTTGTTCTCTCTTTAACATTGTCCTGGGGTGGTTATTCAGAGGCCTCTTTCCCCTTAGGTGCGGGGTCTGAAGTTTAAAAAATAAATAAATAAGTACATCAACTTCGGGTGTTCAACGCAGCCCCGTGTCTGTCCGGGGAAGGGTGAAACGTCTTTCTAAGGACAAAGCGGCTTTCACTAGAGCTCAGGGCCGCAATGTCCTCCAAGCCACTTTGTTTAGTTTGTGGTTTGAGGAAAAGCTCCTCAGGAGTTTGCAAGGCCTGCGTGAGAGATTCCTCTAGCATGGACCTCTCAAAGTCTGATAAAGAGGAGGTCCAGCTGGCTGAGTCCGGCGGTTCTTCCCTCCAATTGGTTGAGGCAGCCCAGGAGGAGCCGGTGGCAGGGCCCTCTTCTGCCCCGGATACTCTTCGGCCCACGGCTCCTTTGCTCAAGGACTGGACAGCCATTTTTTCCAGCGATTTTGTTACGCTGCTGCAAGGCGCTTTATTTTCTGGCTCGCAACAGGTGCACCGGCAGGAGACATCGGCAGGGCTGAAGAGACCCTCGATAGCTTCCCAGGCCGAGGTTCCCTCCGTCGGGGCCAAGAGACCGCGTACTGAAGCCTTACCAGCGGATTGTTCTCTAGCCTCTGAGGGGCACTTGTCGGATGATGACGCCCGCGACTTAGACGGTGAGGAGGAGCTGGAGGAAGGCGAGCTGTCTGAAAGGGAGGATCAAGCCAGAGTAGTCCGCGTCTTCCGAAGAGAAGAGCTTCCAGCCTTGATAGTGGTATCTCTGAAAGTCCTGAATATGCCGGTTCCAGGAGCGGCCGAAGATGACACTCTAGAAGATCCTTTGCTACAGGTGTTCAGAAAGACTCAGCGAGCGTTCCCGGTGCACAGGGTGTTCCGGGAGATGATTCAAGAGGAGTGGAACGTGCCAGAAGCTCCTCTGAAAGGATCCAGAGTCATGGGTCGCCTTTATCCTTTGTTGGATCAGGATAAGGAGGTCTTTAAGTCTCCTAAGGTTGATGCCGCTGTTTCGGCGGTGACCAGGAAAACTACCATCCCGGTGGAGGGTATTACAGCTCTCAAGGACCTGCAGGATAGGAAGTTGGATGTCCTTTTGCGACAGGATTTTGATGTAAATGCCTTATCGCTTCAGGCGGCCATGTGCGGGGCCTGGGTGGCTAGGGACTATCTCCGTTGGTCGCAGCAAGTACAGGGCTGCCAGGAGGGAGAAGGGCCTGGAGACCTGGCTAAGTTGGAATCCAGGGCAGCCTATTTAGCCGATGTGCAGTATGATCTTATGCGTAGTTTGGCCAACAGCATGGCGTCGGCAATAGCGGCGAGGCGATATCTGTGGCTTCGCAACTGGGCAGCTGATGGTTCCTCCAAGGCTCGTTTGAGCAAGCTCCCGTTTAAAGGGCGGCTTTTGTTTGGGGAGGACTTAGAGAAATTGGTAAAGGATTTGGGAGAGTCCAAAGGGGGTAAGCTGCCAGAAGATAAGGCCAAGCCAGCCCGTCCTTTTCAGGCGGGTAGAGGGCAGTTGAGAGATTTTCGTCGGTTCCGGTCACAGCGCTTCAACTCCAGTCAGAGAGGCCGTTACTCTAACAGAGGTCACGGATTCCGGGGGTTTCGAGGGGCAGGAAGGGGGTTTGGCCCTTCCTCATCCTCTGCTTTCCTGGCCAAGAAGCAGCAATGAAATAAGGGGGGTCCAGGCAAGCTTGTTGCCGGTAGGGGGCCGGTTGCAAGACTTTTATCCTGCCTGGGCCCGGGTAACCTCAGACCAGTGGGTTCTGGAAGTTATTCGAGAAGGTTACGCGCTGGAGTTGCTGAAGCCGGTGCGGCCCGCCTTTGTACGGTCTCCCGGGAAGTCACCCGCCAAGTGCGCGGCTTTGAGGGAGACGGTCCACAGGCTGTTACAGCTCAGAGCAATAGTGCCCGTTCCTCCCGACCAACTCAGCGGCGGTCGATACTCCATCTATTTCATTGTTCCAAAGAAGGGCGGAGGTGTCCGTCCCATCTTGGACCTCAAGGGGGTGAATCGGTGTCTCCGCGTGTCGCATTTCCATATGGAGACCCTACAGTCGGTAATAGTGGTGGTCCAAAAGGGGGAGTTCCTTACTTCCCTGGACTTGTCGGAAGCGTATCTCCACATCCCCATCTGGCCGGAACACCATCAGTTTCTCCGATTCGCAGTGCTGTTCGGACAATTTCAGTTTCGCACGTTGCCGTTCAGCTTAGCGACGGCTCCACAAACCTTCACCAAGGTCATGGTGGTTGTGGCGGTGGCGCTGAGAAGGGAAGGCATTCTTGTGCATCCGTATCTCGACGACTGGTTGATTCGCGCGAAGTCGAGGTCCGAGAGCACGTCTGCCACGGCTCGCGTAGTAGCTTTTTTAGAGGAGCTCGGTTGGGTTGTCAACTTCGCAAAGAGTCACCTGACTCTGTCGCAGGATCTAGAATATCTCGGAGCCCACTTCGACACAAAGCTAGGAAAGGTGTTTCTAACGAACGAAAGAGCTCAGGGTCTCAGGCGTCTGGTGACCCGTTTCCTTCGCTACCGGGTGCCTTCGGCCTGGCGTTATCTCCAGTTACTGGGAACGATGGCCTCGTCCATAGAGACGGTGCCTTGGGCAAGAGCGCACATGAGACCCTTGCAAAGAGCTTTGCTTCGCCGGTGGTCGCATCAACAGTATCCGCTATCTCGGAGATTGCCCTGTCTGGAGGAGGCGCGCCAGTCGCTCCAGTGGTGGTTGTGTCCCGCGTCCTTAGCGGCGGGGCACACCTTGGATGCGCCGGCCTGGATCACGGTGATGACCGATGCCAGTCTGTCCGGCTGGGGCGCTGGTCCCCCCAGGAAAGAGTCTGGTCGATCAACCGGCTGGAACTGCGAGCGATCTTTCTAGCGCTTCTGGCGTTTCGGTCGTTAGTCAAGAGTGCGGCGGTTCGGGTGTTTTCCGACAATGCCACAGCGGTGTCATATATCAACAAGCAGGGGGGAACCAGCAGCACCGTGCTGGAAATCGAGGCCGCAGCCCTGTGCGACTGGGCGGAGGCGAATCTTCTGGCCCTGTCAGCGGCGCATGTCGCAGGTATAGACAATGTGCAAGCAGATTTTCTCAGTCGCGTTCGTGTGGACCTGGGGGAATGGGTTCTCCATCCCGACGTCTTCCAGATGCTAGTCTGCAGATGGGGCACTCCGGTCATGGATCTTATGGCAACGTTTGCATCGGCGCAGGTGGACCGGTTCTTCAGCAGAAGAAGGGAAAGGATGTCGGAAGGTCTCGATGCTCTCAGTCAGGAATGGCCACGGGCACAGCTACTGTACGTGTTCCCTCCGTGGGTCCTCATCGGCAGAATTCTGCAACGGATCCAATTGTTCCCCGGTCACGTAATTCTCATAGCTCCGGATTGGCCTCGCAGACCCTGGTACGGGGATCTGGTACGGCTGCTAATGGCAAAGCCATGGAGGCTCCCAAACCGCACAGATCTTCTGGCACAGGGGCCCCTCTTCATGCCCCACGTGGATCGATTCTCGCTTACGGCCTGGCTCTTGAAAGGGCACGTTTAAAAACGAGAGGCTACTCGGCGTCCGTTATAGCTACGCTATTGAAAGCCAGGAAGAGGTCTACGTCATTGGCTTATGTTCGGTTCTGGAGAGTTTTTGAGTCTTGGTGTGCGGACCGGCGGTATGTGGCGCTGAAGTCTTCCATCTCTCAAATCTTAGATTTTCTGCAGGATGGCTTTGAAAAAGGATTGGCGCCTTCGTCCCTATGGGTGCAGGTCGCGGCCCTGTCTTGCTACAGGGGAAAAATCGCAGGTCAAACGATCACTTGTCATGGCAATGTTAAACGTTTTCTGCGGGCAGGGTCGCTCTTGCGGCCTCTGTCGAGACCCGTTGTTCCTCTGTGGCATTTGCCCTCCGTCTTAGATGCGTTGCAGGGCGAACCGTTCAAACCGCTATCTCGGGCATCCCTTAAAGATCTTACTTTGAAGGTCGTGTTCCTCGTGGCCATTTGTTCGGCGCGGCGACTCTCGGAATTACAGGCTCTCTCCTGCAAGGAGCCTTTTCTGTTATTCTTCTCGTCGAAGATGGTACTAAGAACTGTTCCTTCCTTTCTCCCTAAGGTAGTTTCTCCTTTTCATCTGAATCAAGAGATTTCATTGCCGGTCTTTTCACAGTCCGCGAGGGAAGCCGGTATGGGTAACTTCCACAGTTTGGATGTCCGTCGGTCGTTAAAGAAGTACCTTTCTCGGATGGCTGGTTTTTGCAAGTCGGATAGGCTGTTCGTTCTCTTCGCGGGCCCTAGGAAGGGCGAAGCGGCCTCAAAAGCGTCCATTGCCAGGTGGATTAAAGAGGCCATTGCGTCGGCTTACATGCTGAAAGGTAAGTCAGTGCCGGAAGGGCTTCGGGCTCATTCCACCAGAGCGCAAGCTTCCTCATGGGCAGAGCTTCGTTGGGTCCCGCCGCTGGAGATTTGCAAAGCGGCCACGTGGTCATCCTTGAACTCCTTTGTCAGACATTATCGCCTGGATATTCAAGGGACAGTTGACACGGTGTTCGGTACGGCTGTACTTCAGACTGGTCTTCCGGGACCCTCCCAAGCTTGAATAGCTTACTGCTCTGGTACTTACCCAGAGGTCCGGGACTAGACTGGATACACGAACAGGAAGATGAAATTAGACTTACCTGCTAATTGTAGTTCCTGGCGTGTAGACAGTCTAGTCCCGTATCCCTGCCCAGTATCTGTAGGGTTACAGTAGCCTGACGTATTTGCCTCATTTACAGGTAAGAGTCTATTGGATATTGCGGTTGTCCATGAGTAGCTGGGGCGCTTCAGGGATGAGCTAAAACCGTCTTCGGGGTAGGAAGCTAGGTCTTTTATGTGGGGGTTTTCTTTCCGTGAGGGAGAAGCCTGCGTCTATTAAAGTCACAGTAGTCAACAGAGCTTTAGGTTCTGTATGTCCATAGTTTCTAACTTGGTTTAGAGGTTTTTGAGTAATTCAGGTTAGTTTGTTAAACGCTTACTTGTGTCTCCGGTGAATCTGCTTTGTCAATAGGTTACTGATGTCAGGAGGCAGATCCCGAATGGATATACCGGTGACATCATGAAAAAAAGGAGGAGTTTCTCAGTCTCCAAAGCTGCTGGATAAGATAGGGAACCCAGAGGTCCGGGACTAGACTGTCTACACTCCAGAAACTACAATTAGCAGGTAAGTCTAATTTCATCTTTCTATCCAAAAGTAGAAGCCATAACACATTAAACAGACCACATTAAGGGAGAGAGAACCATGAAATATACATCATGCATAAAAAAAAAGAAAGGAAATAGGGAGTATCAAAACTCCATGATAGGGAGCTGAAAAACAATATCAATTCCTCCAACTAAGTCTCACCCACCTCTTTCCCAGCGAGAAACTGCTGCAAAGACTTTACATCTGTATAAGCATAAGTTTGTCCCCCCTCAGTAACAATACAACGGCAGGGAAACTTCTGGAAAAACGTTGCCCCCAGAGCCACAACCCGAGATTTCAGCATCAAAAACTGCTTTCGCCGGATTTCAGTAATGCGACAGACATCAGGAAAAACCTGAAGCTTGTAACCACAGAAGAGAGCATCTGTAAACTTAAAGTATGCGCTCAAAACGCGCAATTTGGTGGATTCAGAACCAAACTTCACCACCAAAGTATTGCATTTTAAAATAACATCAGATGAATCCTCCAGGAAAGCCGTTAAGTTCTGATCCACGGAGCAAACTGAGGGAGCACTGGCCCCCACAGTCTGTGAAGTGGAAGAAGAACCAACGGGAAGGTAATACATATGGACAGCATAGGAATCGCCCTCTAAATGTAACACTTCAGAAAAGTACTCTCCCAATAAAATTTCAGGAGATAATAGGTGTGTGAAAGGAAAGTGCGAAAAACGCAAGTTACATGCTTGAGACTGATTTTCCAGCACTTCCAACCTATAGGAAACGGAAAGAAAATCTCTGGTCAAAACAGCGTCAGAGTCACAACAGGACTGGAGCTAGGAATCAGTTCGAGCAACAAACTTGCTAAAAAAATCCATTTGATTATCAGCATATTGTAATTTACCAACCACCTCTTGGGAAAATCTACAAAGAGAGGATGCAGCAGAGGTTAAACGTTTCTGAATAGCGGTCCAAATATCCACAAGAGTCACTTCCCCTTAGGGGGAACAGAAGTTCCTGCCTCAGCCAGAAAAAACGGTAACAGAACTGGAGGAGAACGCTCAGGGGAAGACTCCAAAAACGTTGATGAGAGTGGAGGTAGAGGGAGAGGAGGAGGAGACCAGAGAACAGGGCTTAACGATGCCCCTTCCAGTAAATGATCCTCAGGCAGCAGCAAAGTTACATGTTTGTCCATAGGACCCACCACTTTCCCACTTGCAACACCATCACCAGATTTTGTACCAACCTTTGCCTTCCGTTTGCCCATGGCGTAAACAGACTTCACTTCTCACATGAACACCTCATGTGCACCTAAGGGGCACCAAAGGGGTTTGTCCTGCCCCTTGAGTCATGCCCCTTAGGTCATGCCACGCAGGCCGCAACACGTGGCCGTGTGGGAACCCTCTGGACTTTATCGAGCAGGGAAGGGTCCTCCGAATCGGGGCACGTCCTTCTCCCGCCTGCACGCTGACACACCAAGCCTCCAACAGGGTACTGCTGCACTGAAACCGTGCTGATGAAAACACGCAGCAGCTCCCACACACACAGTGCTCTCTCCGGTAATCTCTCAGGTACCTCTGGGCTTTATTGAGCAGGGAAGGGTCCTCCAAATCAGGGCACATCCTTCTCCCGCCTGCACGCTGACACACCAAGCCTCCAACAGAGTATTTCTGCACTGAAACCGCGCTGATGAAAACACGCGGCAGTTCCCACACACACAGTGCTCTCTCCCTGAAAGCAGAAGCCCTGTTTGATTGCCTATGGCTAAGCATCCCCCGTGAAGTCGCCTCCTGAAGATGTGGAGCAGCTGGGGTCTGTCCGAGACTTATACTGTGACTTGGGTTCAGATGTCTCAGCTTTGGGCTCTGATGTAAACAAAGACATGCTCTTGCCTACAGAGGATTATGAAGAGACTGGTGTTTTCCGCCTGTTCCAGAAAGAGGAACTGGTGGTGTTGATTGCCAGGGTCTCATCCACGTTGAACTTGGCAGATGTTCCAGACGTGGAGCAGGGGCCAAACGTTCATCCACTCCTGCAAGGGGTGCATGAATCCACAACAGTCTTCCATTTTTGGAGGTGATCAAGGACATGATCTGGTTGGAGTGGGATGCTCCTGACTCCCCGCCCAAGGGTCTAACTGTGTATAAGATGTACGCTGTCCTGGAGAAGGAGTGCGTTGTATAGTTTGATATACCAAGGTGGATGCACAGGTCACTGTGGTTACGAGGCAGACCACTATTCCTGTGGAAGGCGGATTGGGCTTGAAGAATACTCTGGACCAAAAGATAGATTTGTTGCTGAAAAAAAAGTTTGCCCTGGCCGCTGCTATTCTTCAGTTGGTGGTATATGCAGGCCTGATGTCTTGAGCTCTGCTCCAGTGCATTCGGTCTCCCAAGCCGGACAAGTCTACCCCTATTTTGGAGTCTGCTACGCTTTTCCTTTTCTGATGCCATATATAGCCTCGTCCGCCTCACGGCCTGGAATAGTGCCCTGTCAACAGTGACATGTTAGATTTTTCTTTGCCACTGAGTGGCAGACACATCCTCCAAAGCCTGGTTGACCCAACTGGCCTTTAAAGGGAAACTTCTGTTTAGGACTGATTTGGAGAACTGGTGAAGTACCTGGGCAAGACAAAACCTTACTGCCTTCGGAGGACAGATCTTCCTGGGAAGCAGGCAGGAGTCCCCTTTTCCACTGGCATCTGCCCACCCCTCGTGGGCATGCTGGTTGGATTCTCAGTGGTTTCGGGACTCCCTTCACTATCGACCAGGAAAGTCTTTTTATCCCTCTGCTTCTGGATTTCGAGCTTGTTCTCTGTCCTTTCAAGGTGCTTCTAGACTCAGGGACTTGGCCCCTTTCAGAGGAGGTCTCTCCTGGGCTGCACAATGAATGTTTGGAGGCCAGGGCTTCACAATTTCTGTTTGGAGGAAGGCTTTACAATTTCTTTACGGAATTGGCCCAAGTCACGAAGAATCGCTGGGTGCTAGACACCATCTGGTACAGCTATGTCCTGGGATACAAAGAGCTGATTCCAGATGTATTCATCATCGCCCTCTGTGCGTCAGCGAAGAAAAGGGCAGCAGTGCAAATCACCTTGAACAAGTTGCTGCTCCTGAAGACAGTGGTGCTCATTTCCCTGGATGATCAGGGCAAGATATTCCATCTATTTCTTGGTACCCAAAAAGGATGGCTCTTTCAGACTCCTCCTCGACCTCAAGGGTGTCAACGCGCAGTTGCATATCCTACGCTTCCTGATGGAAGCTTTGAGATCAGTGGTTCAGGCAGTGCGCTGAGGGGAGTCCTTGCATTGCTGGATTTGGCCGAAGCATATTTTCGTACCCCAATCCGGGAGGATCAGCAAAAGTGTCATGCATTTTTGCCATGCTTGGCTCACACTTTGTTTGCTGCCCTTCCATTCGGGCTCTCCACTGCCCCAAGGACATTTTCCAGGGTCGTGGTGGTGGCTGCGGCATTGCCTCTTGAACAATGATGTGGCACATGAAAGCTGATTCCTGGGGTGGCCATGGTGCTCTCTCTCTTGGCCTTTCTGCTGGAAGGTCTGGAAATGGCCTCTCTCTGAGCTCTCTGAAAGTATCAGATGGCAGCTCTGGCCTGTTTCAGAGGTCCAATGGCTGTTAGGTCTCTGGCCTTACACCTGGATGTTGCATGTTTTCTTCAAAGGGTGCGGTGCCTGCATCCTCTTCTCGGGTCTGTGGCCCTTTCTTGGGATCTGTGTCTGCTCAGGGTGCTGATTTTGGAGCCCTTTGAACTGTTGAAGCACAGTACTCTGAAGGATTTGACACTCCAGGCAATTTTCTTGGTTGCAATTTGTTCGGCAAGGAGAATTTCCGAGCTGCAAGCCTTATCTTGCTGGGATCCTTATCTGTCATTTTCAGAAGAGGATGTTTCTATTCGGCTTGTGCCTTCCTTTTTACCCAAGGTGACTTTCTCCCTTTCATGTGAACCAGGTGGTTTGTCTGCCCTCCTTATCTTAAGAGCAGTATCGAGGGAGGGATAAGGATTTTTGCCTAGTGGATGTCAGATGGGTGCTTCACTGGACTTGGAGGTTATGAATTCCTTTCACAAACTGGATCATCTGTTACTGTGTTTTGCTGACCTGTGCAAGGGTGATGTGGCAGCTAAATCAACACTGGGGCGCTGGATTAAGGCACCATTGTTTCGGCATATCTGTTGTGGAACAGACCAATTAAGGTGGGTTTGTGTGCCCATTCTACCCGAGCACAAGCTTCCTCGTGAGTGGAGTTCATTAGCCCCTGCAGATATTTGTCAGACGGCAATGTGGGCATCTCTTTGCACTTTCGTCAAGCATTACTGCTAGGATGTTCACACTTGGGACGACATGGCTTTTGGCTCCAAGATTTTATGAGCTGCTGTCTTCTTCCCACCCAGTAGAGGCATAGCTTTGGAATGTCTGACTTGTCTGGACTGGTCTAGCAGGATGATATGGAAGGTGACATTTTACTTACCAGATAATATCCTTTAGTTGAGTCCTGCTAGACCAGTCCAATGCCCGTCCCTGGAACTGTTTGGTTCTATTATTCTGCAGTGGTACCTTCTGGTTCACTATGATTTATATACTTAGAACATAAGAACATAAGATATGCCATACTGGGTCAGACCAAGGTCCATCAAGCCCAGTATTCTGTTTCCAACAGTGGCCAATCTAGGTCATATGTACCTAGCAGTTTCCCCAAGAGACACAAGTTCCACAATGCTTGTACTGGGTCAAGCATTGATATCTTCGGTCACTTCTTAATAATGGTTTATGGACCTTTCCTCCAGGAACTTGTCCAAACCTTTTTTAAACCCAGCTACACTAACAGCCTTTACTACATCCTCCGGTAACAAATTCCAGAGTTTGATTACACGTTGAGTGAAAAAATATTTTCTTTTATTAGTCTTAAATAGTTTACTCTGTAGCTTCATTGCATGTCCCCTAGTCTTTCTATATTCTGTTAAGGTAAACAATCGATCTACGTTTACCCATTCCACTCCGTTCATTAATTTATAGACTTCTATCATATCTCCCCTCAGCTGTCTCTTTTCCAGTTTAAAGAGCCCTAACCTTTTTAGCCTTTCTTCATAGGAGTATCCTTCCATCCCCTTTACCATTTTGGTGGTTCTTCTCTGTACCTTTTCTAAAATCGCTATATCCTTTTTAAGATATGGCGACCAGAATTGCACACAATATTCAAGGTGCGGTCTCACCATGGAACGATATATCTTTATCTTTATCTTTATTTACATTTGATAAACCGCTTACGTTGAGACATTAAAGCGCTGTACAATAAAAAAAAATAACAGATCACCACCGCAAGCTACGGAAAAAGGAACGCCATAGTAATAACAGGAAAGAAGGAGAAAGGACAGGACAGATATAAAAGACATACACGTCAATTGATAATCAAGACCACACACAAACAAAACCAGGGGAAGACAGACAGGAGTTGACAGGACAGGACGCGGCTGGGGTAAAACAAATGACCTAGACAGATTCAGGGAGGAGGGTCAGGAGGGAGGTCAAATGCTTGCTGGAACAGATGGGTTTTAAGTGAAGCTTTAAACTGTGAATAAGATGGTTCCAGACGGAGGGACGGAGGTAGGGTATTCCACAACCAGGGAGCAAGAAAGAAGAAAGCAGAATGACGGGTCTTTTCAAGATGTGCATGGGAAGGGGAGGGTAAAGACAGGCGATTAGCGTGAAGGGAACGAAGTTGGCGATAAGGTGTGTGAAGAGAAATATGGTCAGCCAGGTACAGGGGATTATTAGTATGAATAGCGCGGTGAGCGAGGATGAGAATTTTATAACGAAAACGAAAACGGAGGGGTAACCAATGCAAGCGGAAAAGGATGGGAGTGACGTGATCAAAACGGCGGGCAAAGGTAATTAGGCGGGCTGCAGTGTTCTGAATAAACTGGAGGCGCTGGAGTTGGTAATTGGGGAGGTTGGCCATAAAAATGTTACAATAGTCAAGGCGGCTAGTAATGAGAGCAAGGACAAGAGTAGCCAGGGAATCAAAAGGAAGAAGCGAACGGACAGCCCGAAGCTGACGAAGAATGGCAAATGAGCGTCTGGTAAGGGAGGAAATGTGATCATTGAAGGAAAGGGAGGAGTCAAGGACCCCACACCTAGGTACCGGAAGGAAGACACGAGAGGCACGGGGGTGGAAGCAATCATAGGTGCAATGGAAGGACACGGGCCACTCAGGGACACCCACATGGCTGTGGACTTGGAAGGATTTAAGTGCAGGAAATGTTGAGAGAGCCAGGAGGCCACATGAGAAAGACAGACATTGAATGGGGAAATATCCAGAGAGAGTGGAGAGCACTGTTCCCTCTAAGCCGTGCGCGTGTGCGCGCGCACACACCTCGCCGAGCGAGCACACATACTTTACAACAGAGCGCACAAAAATTACGGCTCTGATTCTGATAGAAAACACCACAGACGTCTTAAAATTTAAAAGTTATGATTGTAATTACTAGAAATTTCCCGCTTCATTTAGTAATCGTCTATTTTCATTTAATTTGATTAAAATCAATGTGGTGTACATACTGTATTCTGACATGTAGTCAAATTTTAAAGTCTATAACTCCAAGTGTCGTTATGTGGCGCACAAAAATTTAACCTTCCTTCAAAAGCTGCACACAGCTGATATTTTATGCGCACACAGCCTACAGAAAATTAGAGGGAACATTGGTGGAGAGGTATGAAAAAGTAGGAGAATATCATCTGCATAAACATATGAAGATACTGGGTACTGTTGCAGCACGAGGAGCAGAGGGGCCAGGAAGATATTAAATAACAGAGGTGACAATACAGAACCCTGGGGGACACCACAAGTGAGGGGGAGAGAGGCCGATGACTCGCCATTAACGGTAACAGAGGCATTATAATATCTTTTGTTTTATTTTCCATTCCTTTCCTTATCATACCCAGCCTTCTATTTGCTCTCTTGGCCGCCGCTGCACACTGGGCCGAGGGTTTTAACATGGTATCCACAATGACGCCTAAATCTTTTTCCTGGGTGGTGGTTCCTAATGTGGAACCTTGCATCGTGTAACCATAATTTGGGTTGTTCTTCCCTAGGTGCATAACCTTGCACTTGTCCACATTAAATTTCATCTGCCATTTTGATGCCCAGTCTTCCAATTTATCAAGATCCTCTTGCAATTTTTCACAATCTTCTTGGGTTTTAACAACTTTAAATAGTTTTGTGTCATCTGCAAATTTGATAACCTCACTCGTTATTCCACTTTCCAGGTCATTTATGAATATGTCAAAAAGCAGCGGACCCAGCACAGATCCCTGGGGTACACCACTATTCACCTTTCTCCATTGGGAAAATTGGCCGTTTAGCCCTACCCTCTGCTTTCTATCTTTTAACCAGTTCCTGACCACAATAGTACACTGCCTCCTATCCCATGACTCTTTAGTTTTGCCAAAAGTCTTTGATGAGGGACCTTGTCAAAGGCTTTCTGAAAGTCCAGATACACAATATCAACCGACTCACCTTTGTCCACCTGTTTATTCACGCCTTCAAAAAAACATAACAGATTAGTAAGACAAGATCTTCCTTGTCTAAAGCCATGTTGGCTGTCTCCCATTAGGTTGTGACTATCTACATGCTGAGTAATTTTATTCTTTGATGGTTTCTACCATTTTTCCCGGTACTTGACTCATCAGGTCCATCTTCTACTGACAGCCTTCTGTTTAATCTTTCTCCAGGACCAAGCAGGAAGTCAGTCCTCACATATGGGTGACGTCGGTGCCGACGGAGCCCTCGTGCGGAGCATTTCCCCAGCTTTCAAGGAAAGCCTTTGGGAATGCAGCGCGCATGTGCGGTCCCCTTCCCGCCCAAGGATGCCATCTTGCTCAGTCTTTCTTTTTCCACGGAGCCCAAAGGACGTGAGTTCGTGTCACCCAGGAAAAGTAGATTTTTTTTTCTGCATTTTTCGCTTTTTTCTTATCCGGTTCGACGCCGGTTCCCCTTCCTGCCTGGGCTCTGTACACAGGTATCAAGTCTGGAATTTCTTTTTTCTGTTTTTGTCCTTCGTGACTAGCGTTCGCGCCTTTTTTGTTGTTTTCACTGGCAGCCCGGTCTTTTGACCTTGCAGGGGCCCTTCTTCCCCCGATGGCTACCAGCGGGTTCAAAAAATGTGATCGGTGTGAGAAACTTATGTCTCTCACCGGCACACATGACTGCTGCCTCCGATGCCTCGGGCCCGACCATGACCCGCTGGTCTGTGGTCCGTGCGGCAAAATGTCGTCGAAGGCACTTTGGAGCCATCAGCATCAACGTGAAAGAATTTTTTCAGAGTCCGCGTCTGGCCGGGCCCGGACTTTGTCAGAGGCCTCGACATCTCGGGAGTTTGACCTCGAGCGCCGTCGTTCCTCTGACAGGGGGTCTCCCACCCGGGAGCACAAAAGGAAGAAGCTCGTGAGGGTGTCGTCGGTGGAGGCCCCTGGGTCCTCGAGGGCCAGGTTGCGTAGCCCCGACTGCCGCCCCGGCTCTTGGAGTCGGAGAGGCCGTCCAAACTACCTCGCATGGAGCCGGAGTCCCCAAGTCACGTAAGTTCTGTTGTCCTCGTGGACTCTCCTTCGGGAGAACCGATGTCTGGCCCGACACCGTCGGGGCCCGAGTCAGGGGCTGCTTAGTCTCCTGAGCTTGGACTCAGGCTGACTGCCTTGGAGAGCAGCTTGGCTGCCTTCATGGAACAGCAGTGGGTGCTGATCGCTGGTCTGACCGGTGCATCTGCCCTGACCACCGGGAGCTCAACGTCTAAGTCAACCCCGGAGGCCGAGCTGATCCTCGAGTCCATCAAGTCTCGAGTCTATCCTCGGTCAAGGTCCCCCTCGACCTCCCATTCAGGGCCAAGGTCGTCGACACTGGTACCCTCGGCGTCGGGCAGGTGGCACCGAGGCCCACACAGCTGGAGCCGCTCAATGACTCCTCGGAGACGTTGGCGTGGGAGACGGAGGATGAGGAGTCTCCGGACACCTTCCGGACCCGGTGCGTCCCTTCAGACTCCCCGGAGTCCGAGCCTCGGAGAAGGTTCCCCCCCCCCCCCCCCCGGAGGATACCCGGTTCTCAGACTTCGTGAGGGATATGGCCAAGGCTTTGGCATTCCCTGCGGACACCGAGGAGGAGCCTTGAGCCAAGGAGCTCGATCCCTCCATTATGATTTTCCTCCGAAGGAAGCCTTTACTGTACCGGTTCCTCCGATGCTGGAACGGCTGCTCTTCTGTATGTGGAAGGCACCGGCCTCTGCGCCGGTTCTTAGCAAACAGGTCGATTCCATTTATCGAGTCTGTAAGATCCTTGGGTTCCAAAAGGCGCAGCTACCGCACAATTCCATGGTTGTGGAATCAGCCATGCACCGCCTGAAGAGTTAGAAGATGCATTCCTTAGTGCCCCCCGGCCGGGAGGCCCGGAACCTGGATGCCTTCAGTAGAAAGTGCTTCCAGGGCTCTATGCTATCTTGCTGTGTCCAGATTTACCAGCTGTACATGGGCATGTACCTAAGAGACCTGGCAAAGGAGATTGCCCGGTTCTCAGCTGGACTCTCTGAGGAACCCTTGCAGAGGTTCAAGGCCTTGTTGACAGGGATCTGAGCGTGCTCGAACTTTATCTCTCGAGCAGCCTATGATGGCTTTGAGCTTCAGCCTGGGTAGCCGCGGACGGCATCGGTGCGCGCCGTCAGACCTGGCTACAGTCATTGGACCTGGAGTCATGGGTGCAGGACAAGTTGGTCGATATCCCGTGCCGAGGTGACAACCTATTCGGTAAGCCCATGACTGAAAAGGCTGCAGAAATCGAGACTGAGACTCTCACCAGGACAAGGCTGTCCAGAAAGTCTTCTGCCCATTCTCAAAAAAGGAAGGGCTCGAGAAAGAAGCCCCTTTTCCCGAGGAAGGGTGCTGCCTACAAAGCCTACCCTCAATATTAGGCCTCTCCAGCTCCCCAGCAGGCCAAGGGGCAGGGGCATGGGCATGGGCCCCGTAGGCGGAAGACCCCCAAGCCACCAGCTCTGGCTCCTGCACAGCATGGAGCGGGGTTTTGACTCCCACAGCATAGCCTCTTCTCCGCCGGTGGCTCCACTCAGCACAGGAGGTCGGCTGACCCAGTACGCCTACAAGTGGCCAGCCATCACAAGGGATCCCTGGGTACTGAGCATAGTCCAAAAGGGCTACATGCTCCACTTCCACCAGCTACCCTCCTCCTACTTCCCAGGGGAGCCTCCAAGACTCCCTCTACACAGGAACCTCCTCCTTCAGGAGTTGGGAAGTCTTCTAAAGGAACAGGCGGTGGAACCGGTGCCTCACCACCTGGAAGGGCAAGGCTTCTACTCCAGGTACTTCCTGGTACCAAAAAGGACAAGAGGCCTCCAGCCTATCCTAGACTTGCGAAACCTAAACAAGTTTCTGGAGAGGGAAAAGTTCAAGATGCCTTACCCTTGGGACACTGCCCTACCTCCAGCAGGGAGACTGGCTATGCTCCTTAAACCTAAAGGATGCTTATACTCACATCCTCATTCATCCAGACCACAGACAATATCTGATTTGTGGTGGGAGGAAACCATTTTCAGTACAGGGTACTTCCCTTTGGCCTGACCTCTGCCCCCAGGGTTTTCACCAAATGCATGGCGGTGGTGGTGGCGGCTTATCTCGGGAATCAGGGAATTTTTGTCTTCCCATACCTGGACGACTGGCTTATCAGGGGCCAGTCTCCCCAGGAGGCCAGACAAGCCACTCTTCGCACTGTCTCTCTTCTTCAGCATCTGGGCTTTGTCATAAACTGCGCAAAGTCCACTTTGCTCCCCTTTCAGAACCTAGAGTTTATAGGGGCAAGCTTAGACACCCTTCAGGCAAAAGCTTACTTGCCTGAAGACAGGGCCCACAGACTGATAGACTTGGCCAACCAGTTCCAAAGCAAGTCTCATGTCTCCGCCAGGCACTACCTGTGGCTCCTGGGCCACATGGCATCCACGGTACATGTGACTCCGAATACCCATCTACACATGCGGGCTGCTCAGTGGTGCCTCAGAGATCAGTGGACGCAGGCCACAGGTGATCTCCGAGACAGAGTAAAGGTGTCCAAACCACTTTTGGACTCCTTACAGTGGTGGCTACATCTCCCAAACCTTCTCAGGGGGGGTACCTTTTTAGGCTCCTGCACACACAAGGGTGCTGACGACCAATGCTTCCTTAAAGGGCTGGGGTGCAGATTGCCAGGGCACATGCACTCAAAGCCTCTGGTCTCCTCGAGAGGTCACGCAGCAAATCAATCTTTTGGCGCTGCGAGAAATCCACTTAGCTCTACAGTGGGAGGAGTGGCCTAGTGGTTAGGACAAGGTACTTCAGGCCGGAGGGCCGGGGGTTCAAGTCCCACCTGGGGACAGCAATCTCAAGCCGGAGGGACTGGGATTTCTAGTCCTATAGGCATTCTTTGTGGTCTTGGGCAAGCCACTTAACCCTCCATTGCCCATGTTCCCTGTAAGTATTAGCGTATGTGTGTCATATCCCCTCGTGTTAAACGTATCTCCCAATTGACCGCATTGACCCGGTGAAAAGCGGGATATAAATACAGTTAAATAAATAAATACAGACTTTTTCTCATGCCCTCTCTCACCAGTCTGTCCTAATTCAGACGGACAATCAGGTGGCAGTGTTCTATGTGAACAAACAAGGGGGCACGGGGTCCTGGCTCCTATGTCAGGAGACGCTGGCCCTTTGCTCCTTTGCAGTCAAACAAGGCATGTTTCTCAAAGCAGTTTATCTACCTGGTCAGGAGAATTTCCTAGCAGACAAGCTAAGCAGGATTCTCCAGCCTCACGAATGGCAGTTGAATCCATGGGTGGTCCAGCAGATCTTCCTCCGCTGGGGACTTCCATCCATCAGTCTCTTTGCAAGCCCACAAAACTGTCAGCTGCCCAGGTTTTGCTCCAGACAGCCGCATCCCCTGAGGATGGGAGCAGATGCTTTTCTGATCTCTTGGTCTACGGGCCTCCTTTATGCGTTTCCTCCCATGCCCCTGGTGGCCCGAACTTTGTTCAAGATTCTCCGGGACAAGGCCTCGGTGATTCTGGTAGCCCCCAGATGGCTGAGGCAGCCATGGTTTCCACTTCTGCTGCAGTTGGCGGTGGAAGCTCCATTCCCTCTGGGGTTGCAACACGATCTCCTGTCTCAAGATCAGGGTTCCCTTCTGCACCCCAATCTCGGATCCCTCAATCTGATGGCCTGGCTGCTGAAAGCATAGTTCTAGCTCCCTTACTTCTACCTAAGGAGGTTGAGGAGGTGGTCTTGGCCTCTAAGAGGCAGTCCACCAGAAAGTCCTATGCCCTCAAGTGGCGTAGGTTTATGGTATGGTGTGCTCAGCGCAATGAAGATCCTTTCTCTTGCCTTGTGCCAGTAGTACTCTGCAGTATCTACTTCACCTGTCAGACCTAGGCCTTAAGTCTAACTCTTTTCGGGTCCACCTCAGTGCTCTATCAGCGCACCACTCACCGGTGGAGGGACAGTCTGTTGGTTCACCCCTTGGTGTCCCGATTTCTCAGAGGTCTGCTTCTTCTCAAGCCTCCGGTTCGTCCACCGGCGACTGAGTGGGATTTGAACGTGGTTTCGCAGCAACTTACTCGCCCACTGTTTGAGCCGTTTGTGCTACTTGCCATTTGCGCTTCCTTTCTTGGAATGCGCTCTTCCTGGTGGCTCTTACCTCGGCCAGATGTGTGAGTGAACTACAAGCTCTGGTTTCTGATAGACCGTACACACGGTTCTATAGGAACAGGGTGGTCCTACGGACCCATCCAAAGTTCCTTCCAAAAGTGGTCTCCTCTTTCCACCTCAACCAGGAGGAGGTTCTCCCGACCTTCTTTTCCAGGCCGCATACCAGCTGGGCTGAAACAGTCTTGCATACCCTGGACTGTAAGAGGGCGTTGTCTTTTTACATAGAACGTACCCGGGGGCATCGAAGGGCTACTCAGCTCTTCGTCTCCTTTGACCCTAATAAGATGGGGATACCTGTCTCCAAGCGTACGTTGTCCACTAGGGTAGCAGATTGTATCACCTGGGCGTACAAGGCAGCCGAACTCCCCTTGCAGGGTCGCGTCACAGCCCACCGTGTCAGGGCGAAAGCCGCGTCAGTAGCTCATCTCCGTTCTGTTCCGTTGGCAGACATCTGCCGGACCGCAACTTGCTCTTCAAGCCAGACATTTGCAGCCCATTACTGCCTCGAGAGAGAGTCCCGAAGGGACAGTGCTTTTGGACAGGCGGTACTCCGTAATCTCTTTGAGGTTTAGGGAACTCCTACCCTCCGGCCCTTGTGTTGGGCATCCGTACGAGGGCGTTCTCAGAGGATATTCTTATCATGAATGCTGAGGCTCTTGAGGGAACCATTTTTTCAGCTTAGGGTTCCCGGTAGCCTGGAGCTGGGGAGTCCCATATATGAGGACTGACTTCCTGCTTGGTCCTGGAGAAAGAGTAGTTACTCACCTGTAACAGGTGTTCTCCAGGAGCAACAGGAATCAGTCCTCACGACCCTCCCTCCTTCCCTGGAGTTGCAGTCATATCCTTCATTTTGTTTTTTGCTGTCTTTTAGCTATGTCATCAGACTGAGCAAGATGGCACCCTTGGCCAGGAAGGGGACTGTGCATGCGTGCTGCATTCCCAAAGGCTTTCCTTGAAAGCTGGGGAAATGCTCAGCATGAGGGCTCTGTCGGCACCGGCATCACCCATATGTGAGGACTGATTCCTGCTGCTCCTGGAGAACACCTGTTACAGGTGAGTAACTACTCTTTCCTGTACATAGGTTTCTGCTGTTTGATCGCTCGTTGTTGACCACGTTGAGGTTATGTGAGATTTTCCCTGTTCTTCCATATGTTTTGGGTTGGATACTGAAGGACCCTCTGGTGACTGAGGCACATAAAGGCATGGGAGTGATGTCATTGAAACATGGAAATTTTATTGGTTCTGTGTTTCTACAAATCTGTAGGTAGGGAAACACAACCCACTTGTCTGGACTGGTCTTGCAGGACTCGAGGAAAGGACAATCTCCAGGAACAAGCAGGAATGTAGTTTTCACATATGGGTATCGTTGGTACCGATGGAGCCTGCGCGGGAACGCACCCCAGCGTCCAATAGGAAAGCTTTTGGGAGCATCCCACAGCGCCTGCGTGCTGCCTTCCTGCCTTTCCCAACTGTCCCTCTCCAGTTCTTCGTTTTCTGCGGAGCCGACAGGTCGCACATCCTGTCACCGCAGAAAATAATTCCCTTCTATTCTTCTTTTTTGTGGTTGCGTCTGCCTTTCTTCGCTACACCGGTACCGCCGGTTCTTCTTTCTTTTTTTCCAGGGAAAAAACCCCTTGAGTTTTTTCCAGGTTTTTTTCTCCTCGGGTGCCACGCGCCATTTTGGGCACTAGGCCCAACTTCTCCTTTAAAATGGAAAAACCCGCTTCGGTTTTTAAAAAGTGTTCCAAGTGTGACGGTACCATTTCCGTCACAGACACCCATGAGTGGTGCCTCAAATGTTTAGGTCCTGGCCACTCTTTTTCGGAGTGGTCAGGATGTTTCCAAGTTTGTCAATCGTGTAGCCTTTGACTGCCTTGAGTGCATAAGCAGAACCTCTGCTATTGCCGTAGGTGCACGTAGGATTGCCTGGCTCCAGGCATCTGACATGGAACTTTGGGTACAGGATAAACTAGGAAATATTCCTTGCACAGGAGAGAATATCTTTGGCAAGAATTGGCAGGAAAAAGCTAATGAGATAGATGCTGACAATATCACCTTGGATAGATGGTCTAAATCTACAGCTGATCCCGCTAGGAAAAAATCCTACAAGAACCCATTCTTCAGTAAGAAGACATTTTATCCCTCCTATACCCAACAGGGACATCGTTTGGGTCAGTCTGCCCAAAAGGGACAGCAGCAACAACCTAGGCAAAGAAAAACAAAAGCTGCTAAGCCTCAACCGGCTCAGCAGACTCAGCCTCCAAAGGGGCTTTAACTCCTATCTAGAGAACTTTGCCTTCCTGGCCCTGAACAGTCCAGAACCCTCCACCATTCTAGGAAGGTTATGTCATTTTGCCCCCAGATGGGGTCAGATAACAGCAGAAAATTGGACTCTGTCTATTGTAAGAGAGGGGTACAAGCTTCATTTCCTCAGCATGCCCCCTCCTACAATGGTAAGACAGTTCAATTCTCAGACCTCTCTCAACAACCTGTTAGGTCAAGAGGTCACTGTGCTTTTTGCCCAAGGGGCAATAGAAGAGGTACCCATTCTACAACAGGGTACAGGGTTCTATTCCCCCTATTTCCTTATTCCAAAGAAAACAGGAGGACACAGACCCATTTAAGACCTAAAAGAATTGAACAAATTCTTGTTCAAAGAGAAGTTCAAAATGATTTCTCTAGGAACTCTGCTGCCATACCTTCAGAGTCAGGATTGGCTTTCTTCTTTCGATTTCAAGGATGCATACACTCATGTTCTCATTCATCCAACTCATCGAAAGTTCCTTCGCTTCCTGTTTCAAGGGAAGTACTACCAATACAGGGTTCTTTCTTTTGGCCTGGCCTCAGCACCAAGGGTGTTCACAAAATGCATGGCTGTGGTGGCAGCATTTCTTCGCAGAGGCCAGGTTTGCTCTCTCTCGCACAATGCGCATCCTTCAGTATTTGGGACTTGTCATAAACTTCCCAAAATCCAATCTTGCTCCCACTCAGTCTCTAGAGTTTATAGGAGCTCTGCTAGATAACAGACAGACAAGGGCCTACCTTCCACAGGCCCGCTGCTTTCGCATTGTGCAGTTGGCTTCCCAAGCAGTGTTAAAACCTCACTTCACTGCTGGAGAAATGTTACAGTTGCTAGGCCACATGGCATCCACCGTACATGTGGTTCCTTATGCTTGCCTCCATATGAGGGCAGCGGACTTTATCCACTGAGTGGACTCAGGCATCAGGTTGCCTGTCAGACAAAATAGCAAACTCAGATCACCTTATTTTGTCGCTCCAATGGTGGCAGTCACCCCAGAACCTTTTGGAGGGGTCTCCTTTTCAGCAACCCCCACCCCAAGCCACTCTAACAACAGATGCTTCACAGGTGGGTTGGGGAGCTCACCTGCAAGGCCTCTCTACCCAGGGTACCTGGACGCCACAGGAGGCCTATCTACACATCAATCTCCTGGAACTCAGAGCAATCTTCCTTGCTCTTCGAGTATTCCACACCCAGCTCAGCTACAAGACAGTCCTAGTTCAAATGGACAATCAAGTAGCCATGTTCTATGTGAACAAGCAGGGCGGAACAGGCTCTGTCGCTGTGCAACAAAGCTTTGTGACTGTGGGCCCTCAACAGAGAGCATCAGATTCATCTCCTTGCGGTGTGTCTTCCAGGCATTCAAAACTCTTGGGCAGACAGACTCAGTCGAGTTCTGCTTACACACGAATGGTCTCTCCATGCGGACCAGGTGGTCAAAACTTTCCAAATTTGGGGAACCCCTCGGACATAGACCTCTTTGCAAGTCCGCTGAATGCCAAACTTCCCCGGTTCTGTTCCAGAATTCTGGCTCAGGGTTGTCAGGCCAGGGATGCTTTCCTCCTCCATTGGGGCCAGGACTTCCTGTATGCTTTTCCACCCATTCCCCTAATTCCCAAAACCCTGTTCAAGCTTCAGAGAGAGAGAGGTCATATGATTCTCATAGCTCCACATTGGCCACGGCAAATGTGGTACCCTCTGCTCCTACATCTCTCTCAAGCTCCGCCTCTGGAGTTAGGTTCTGCTCCAGATCTCCTTTCTCAGGAGGACGGGATGCTGTGTGGCATTCCAATTCCCAGTCTCTGCATCTCAGGGCCTGGTTGCTGACAGCCTAGAACTTCACGGTCTTAACCTTTCTCAGCAGGTAAAGGATATCCTTTATGCTTCCAGGAAGCCTTCCACAAGTTGCTCTTATGCTTTCAAGTGGAAAAGGTTTACCATATGGTGCTCGCAGAAGGGTCTTAACCCTCTTGCGATACCTCTGGAATCAATACTGGAGTATCTCCATTTGTCTAATGCAGGGCTTAAGACCAATTCAGTGAGAGTTAATTTGAGTGCTATTGCAGCTTCTTTCAAGCCTGTAAATGGGCAACCTATTTCCTCTCATCCTCTCATAGCAAGATTTATGAGAGGCCTTCTTTTAACTAAGCCTCCCATTAAGCCACCACCTGTGGCATGGGACTTAAATTTGGTTCTTGGGCAGCTTATGAAACCGCCTTTTGAACCATTAGCCACTACCTCTTTGAAATTCCTATCTCCAGGAACAAGCAGGAATAAGTCCTCACATATGGGTACATCGGTACCGACGGAGCCTGAGCGGGAAATCTCCCCAGCTTCCCAGAAGGAAAGCTTTTGGGGCCTCCCACTGCGCATGCGCGCTGCCTTCCCGCCTTCCTGACCAACTCTCCTCAGTTCTTCTTTTTCCGCGGAGCCAGCAGGTCGTGTTCCTGTCACCGCTGAAGAAGTTGTTAATTTAATTTATTTCTTTGGCCGCGTGTCTGCCTTCCCCGATTCCAGACCGGTACCGCCGGTCTTTTTTCCTTTATTTTACCAAAAAAAAAAAAAAATCTTATTTTTTTCCCTCACTTGGTGTGTTAGTTCTGTGAGGCCTTTTGGCCTTCACTAATTCTCCCTCATGGAGAAACAAGCCTCTGGGTTTAAAAAATGCACCAAGTGCCAGCGGTACTATTTCAGTCACAGACACCCATGAATGGTGTCTTAAATGTTTGGGGCCTGACCATTCCATTCCGGATTGCCCATCCTGTTCTTTGATGTCTAAACGTGGCTTACAGAACCGGGCAGCCAAGTTTCACATGCTGTTTTCTACAGATACTCCAGCATCGACATCTTCCAGGTCTTCCTCTCCTGATGGATCTCAGGTAACCAAACATTCCTCTGGCAGGTCCTCAAAGGGCAAATCTCCCTCTAAGTATCGAGATACCCCTGGGCTTGACCCTGAGGACCCTGCCCCAGCCAAACAACCCCGGCGGGAAGCTCCGGCTTCCAAAGCTCCTCCTATGGGGTTACAGGTTGACATCGATGGCACGGCCTCGACCGATCACCTGTTAGACTGTTCTGGGGTACCAGCTCAATCATCCGGTACCGACATCCAGACAGTCGTGGCGTCCATGGATCATACAGTTCAATCCATGCAGCAGGCCATTTTGGCTTTTATTAAGGCTGCGACGCCCTTGGTACCGCACCCTGCGGTACCGACTCCGGTTCCGGTACCACAACCGATACCGGTACCCATGCCTTCCACATCGACCAGGATACCGATCCCGGTTCCGGGGTTTTTCCCGATACCGATCCGGTTCCGGGTACCCCCGATGTCGATACCGGTCGATACGCTTATCGATCCCTGGAAGCAAACAGATGATACTTTGAGTCTTCTGATGATTCTGATTCATCAGATGACTCTGCTGAAGTATCCCTTACTCTACCTGAGGAGCCCTCTTCTCCAAAGAGGAGAATGTCTCCTCCAGAGGATTTATCCTTTCAAGACTTCATCATTGAAGTAGCTAAAGGTCTTTCTATTTCTGTATCCTCTGAAAAAGAACCTAGAGCAAAAAAGTTAGACATTTTAGGATACTCTAAGGTTCCCAAAGAGGCAGTCACCTTGCCCATCCATGAAATTCTTTAAGATCACATGATGGACTTATGGGAGACTCCTCTCACCCTATCTCCACATTCTCGTCGTCTGGACACCATGTATCGTGTCCCCCCTTCTCCTGGGTTTCAAAAAACTCAGCTCCCGCACCACTCCATCGTGGTGCAGTCAGCTATGAAAAGGATCAAGAGTACTAAGACACTCTTCTACTCCCCCAGGAAGAGAATGTAGGACTCTGGATGCTTTTGGAAGAAAAATCTTCCAAGCAAGTATGCTTATTGCCAGAATCAACTCATACAGCCTCTATATGGGCATGTTTCTGAAGGAAATTGCATTAAAAATACGCCATTTTCTCCCCTTTATCCCAGAGGATAGAAAAGAGGAGTTCCTTCTTCTGCTGAAGCATACCCAAGATATTTCAAAGTTCTCCAACAGAGCAGCCTTTGACTCCTTTGAGGGTGCTAGCAGAGCCTCAGGTATTGCCATAGCGGCTCGCAGAATTGCTTGGCTCCAGGCCTCTAACCTTGAACCCTGGGTCCAGGATGGGTTGGGATTTTGCCCTGTACAGGTGAGAATCTGTTTGGTAAGGAGTGGCAAATCAAAGTCACTCAAATGGATGCAGAAAATGCTGCTTTAGATAGACTTTCTAAGTCTACTTCTACCCCTGTCAAGAAGAAATCTTTCAAAAAGCCTTTCTACAAGAAGGCCAGATTTGCCACAAATACTGGCCAACAATCTTCTGCAGCTCGCTTTGCTCCTAAGCGTCAGCAGCCTAAACAGGCCAGGGCAAAACCTGCAGGGGCTGCTACAGCCCAACAGTCCCAACACCCTCAGGGTTTTTAACTTAAAACTAGAGCTTAACCTTTCTGGCTCTAAAACATCCAGAACCTCTCACCATTCCAGGAAGGTTAACTCATTTTGCTCCCAGATGGGAGCAAATCACATCAGCCATGGTGAGAAGTTTCAATTCTCCCCCATCTCTCCTAGACCTGTTGGGTCAGGAGGTAACCACTCTTTTCGCCCAAAAGGCAATAGAAGAGGTTCCTCTTCCTCAACATGGGTCAGGTTTTTACTCCCCTTATTTTCTCATTCCCAAGAAAACAGGGGGGTACAGACCCATTCTGGATCTCAGAGAATTGAACAAATTTCTATACAGGGAGAAATTCAAGATGCTTTCTCTAGGCACTCTCCTTCCATACCTACAGAGTCAGGACTGGCTTTGTTCTCTAGATCTCAAGGATGCGTACACACATATACTCATCCATCCATCCCACAGAAAATTCCTACGGTTTCTGTTCCAGGGAAAACATTTCCAATACAGAGTACTTCCCTTCGGTCTAGCCTCTGCTCCAAGGGTATTTACCAAATGCATGGCAATAGTAACTGCATTCCTACGCGCCCTGGGAATTTTTGTCTTTTCATACCTGGACGACTGGCTCATCCGAGCTCCGTCTCAGTCCGAGGCTCAGACTTCCCTGGATCGCGCCAGGCGAATTCTACAGTATCTGGGACTTGTGATCAATCTGCCAAAGTCCCAACTCACCCCTATTCAATCCCTAGAATTCATAGGGGCCTGGTTGGATACCACCACCGCAAGGGCCTATCTACCTCAGGCCCGTTGCCAACGTCTAGTGCACTTAGCCTCTCAGACTCAGTCCAGAAGCCACTCGACTGCCAGAGAGATGCTACAACTATTAGGCCACATGGCCTCCACAGTGCATGTGGTGCCTTATGCTCGCCTGCATATGAGAGCAGCTCAATGGACTTTATCCACCCACTGGACTCAAGCATCAGGAGCTCTCTAAGACCAAATAGCAAACTCCAATCGTCTCTTTTGGTCTCTCCAATGGTGGATATCCACTCAAAATCTGTTGTTGGGGGCCCCCTTTCAACCATTCTTGCCCCAAGCAACCCTCACAACAGATGCCTCCCAAACAGGTTGGGGGGCTCATCTCCAAGATCTCTCCACTCAGGGCACTTGGTCTCCACAGGAGACCACCCTTCATATCAACCACTTGGAACTTCGAGCAATCTTTCTAGCTCTCAGTTTTTCATACCCTCCTCAGCAACATGACAGTCCTTATTCACACGGACAATCAAGTAGCCATGTTTTACATAAACAAACAAGGAGGGACTGGCTCTCTGTCGCTTTGCAACGAAGCTCTAAGATTATGGGCCTTCGTCAGAAAGCATCAAATCCATCTCCTGGCAGTATATCTTCCAGGAATCCAAAACTCTTGGGCAGACAGACTCAGTCGAGTTCTGCTTCCACACGGTCCCTGCACATGGATCAGGTACTCAGAATCTTCCAGAAATGGGGAACCCCGGACATAGACCTCTTTGCAAGTCTGTGGAATGCCAAATTTCCCCGGTTCTGTTCCAGAATTCCGTGTCAGGGAGTTCAGACCAAGGAGATGCCTTCCTCCTACATTGGGGTCAGGGTTTCCTGTATGCCTTTCCACCCATTCCTTTGATTCCCAGGACTCTGTTCAAACTTCAAAGGGATCAAGGGTCCATGATCCTCATAGCTCCACGCTGGTCACGCCAAGTGTGGTACCCTCTACTTCTGCATCTCTCCCAAGCCCCCTCCCTGGACTTGGGAGCGGCTCCAGACCTTCTGTCTCAAGAGGAGGGGACTTTGTGGCACTCAAACCCCAAGTCCCTTCACCTCAGAGCTTGGTTACTGAAGGCCTAGACCTTCAACACTTCAATCTTTCGCAGCAAGTGAAGGATATCCTACATGCCTCTAGGAAACCTTCCACTAGGCGTTCTTACGCTTTTAAATGGAAAAGATTTTCCATTTGGTGTGCTCAAAAGGGTCTTAACCCTCTGGCACTCCCATTGAATTCTCTTTTGGAATATCTCCTGCATCTCTCCAATGCAGGACTCAAAACGAATTCAGTAAGAGTCCATTTGAGTGCTATTGCGGCATCACTTAATCCCATCAATGGACAACCTGTTTCCTCTCATCCTCTTATTGCAAGATTCATGAGAGGCTTAACTTTTTAACTAAACCTCCCATTCGACCTCCTCCGGTGGCATGGGACTTAAACTTGGTTCTTGGTCAGCTTATGAAGCCACCTTTTGAACCCTTAGCCACTACCTCCTTGAAATTTCTTTCCTGGAAGGTTATTTTCCTCATTGCAGTCACTTCAGCTCGCTGCATCAGTGAACTGCAGGCCTTAGTGGCTAATCCACCTTATACAAGGTTCCATCATGATAAGGTAGTCCTTAGGACAAATCCTCACTTTATGCCTAAAGTGGTCTCACCTTTTCATCTTAATCAAGAGGTATATTTACCTGTCTTTTTTCCAGCTCCTCATGCATCCAATGCAGAGAGGAACCTTCATACTCTAGACTGTAAAAGAGCTCTTGCCTTTTACCTCCACAGGACACAGCAACATCGAAAGTCTTCTCAGCTTTTTGTTGCTTTTGATCCTTCTCATTTAGGACTTCCAGTCTCCAAAAGAACACTCTCCAATTGGATTGCTCAGTATATCTCTTTTGCTTACCAGAGTAAGAACCTTTCTCTGGAGGGCCATGTCACCGCTCACAACGTGAGGGCCATGGCCACCTCTATGGCTCATCTAAACTCTGTGTCCATTGACCAAATCTGTCGAGCAGCCACCTGGGCCTCGGTTCATACCTTTACAGCCCATTACTGTTTGGACAAGGACTCCCGCCGGGATGCCTTGTTTGGTCAGGCTGTCCTCAGACACCTGTTCCATTCTTGAACAACTCCAGCCCACCTTCCCTGAATGGATGCCTGAGATCCATTGGAAGATGAAGAACCTTTCAGGGTCTCATACCCTTCAAGGGATCTCCCGGGCATCTTAGCTAGGGAGTCCCCACATGTGAGGACTTATTCCTGTTTGTTCCTGGAGATAGCACAGTTACTTACCTGTAACAGGTGATCTCTGGGAACAGCAGGAATTAGTCCTCACAACCCGCCCACGTCCCCTAGGAGTTGTATCTCTCTCTCTCTCTTCCTTTCCTCTCTCTATTGTCTCAGCTATAAACTCGAACTGAGGAGAGTTGGTCAGGAAGGCGGGAAGGCAGCGCGCATGCGCAGTGGGAGGCCCCAAAAGCTTTCCTTCTGGGAAGCTGGGGAGCTTTCCCGCTCAGGCTCCGTCGGTACCGACGTACCCATATGTGAGGACTAATTCCTGCTGTTCCCAGAGATCACCTGTTACAGGTAAGTAACTGTGCTTTCCTGGAAGGTCATCTGTCTTATTGCAATCACATCAGCACGTTGCATCAGTGAATTGCAAGTATTGGTGACTGATCCTCCTTATACAAGGTTCTCTCACGATAAGGTAGTCCTTAGGACTCATCCACAGTTTATGCCAAAGGTGGCTTCGCCTTTTCATTTAAACCAAGCGGTTTACCTTCCTGTATTCTTCCCAAGGCCTCATACCTCAAATGCAGGAAGGAATCTTCATACTTTGGATTGTAAAAGGCTCTAGCCTTTTACTTACAAAGGATACAGCAACATAGGAAGTCCTCTCAACTCTTTGTTGCTTTTGATCCTAGTCATTTGGTACTTCCAGTCTCCAAAAGAACACTGTCCAACTGTATTGCACAGTGTATATCTTTTGCCTATGAGAGTAAAAACCTTCCTCTGAAGGCCATGTCACAGCTCACAATGTGAGAGCCATGGCAGCCTCTATGGCTCCTCTTCACTCTGTGTCTATCGACGACATCTGCCGAGCAGCTACTTGGGCTTCAGTACATACCTTCACAGCCCATTACTGCTTAGACAAGGACTCCCGCCGGGATGCCTTGTTTGGTCAGGCTGTTCTTCAACACCTGTTCCGTACTTAATCAGCTCCTACCCACCGTCCCTGGTAGGATGCCAGAGATCCATGGGGGAAAGTGGAGCCCTTTCACAAGGGCACACAACTTCTGGGGTCTTCTCCCTGGCATCTGCAGCTAGGGAGTCCCCATATGTGAAGACTACATTCCTGCTTGTTCCTGGAGATAGCATAGTTTCTTCAGGACCAAGCAGGAAGTCAGTCCTCACATATGGGTGTCATCGGCGCCGATGAAGCCCCAGCGGAGCATTTCCCCAGCTTTCCATGAAAGCCTTTGGGAATGCAGGCACGCATGCGCAGTTCCCTTCCCGCCATATGTGAAGACTAAATTCCTGCTGTTCCCGGAGATCACCTGTTACAGGTTAGTAACTATGCTTTATCTGAGTAAAATGTCACCTTACCTGCTTTTAAAATACCCCGAAAACCCCCAAAACAAAAAAGCCTTGTAGTCCCCCACGTCAAGCTAAGGGCAAATGTTAAAGTGACTGGATCTCATGAAAGCCTTTGGGAATGCAGGCACGCATCCGCGGTTCCCTTCCCGCCTAAAGGTGCCATCTTACCTCAGTCAAATGACATAGCTAAGAACAGCACACAATAATGAAAAATAAACTATGTACAACTGCAGCTCCAAGGGGAGGAGGGAGGGTTGTGAGGACTGATTCCTGCTGCTCCTGGAGAACACCTGTTACAAGTGAGTAACTACTCTTTCTCCAGGACCAAGCAGGAAGTCAGTCCTCACATATGGGTGACTCCCAAGCTCTGGGCACCGAGGAACCCAGGCTGAACAAGAGAACTCCCTCTAGTCTCAGCAGTAAAGAAAGGCTTTCCAAGGACACAACCTCCACCGGTAGCCCAACGGAGGACAGGAGTTGCCTAAACCTCAGACAGTCCCGAGTACTGCTTGGCCAAAAGCACTGTCCCTAAGGGACTCCCTCTCCAGACAGTAATGGGCCGCAAAAGTCTGGCTTGAAGACCAAATTGCAGCCCTGCAGATGTCTACCAAGGGCACAGAGCGGAGATGAGCCACTGAGGCAGCCATTGCCCTGACACGGTGGGCCGTAACACGACCCTGCAAAGGAAGGTCAGCCGCCTTGTAAGCCCAGGTGATACAGTCAGCCACCCAGATGGACAAGGTACGCTTGGACACAGCCAACCCCAACTTATTAGGGTCAAAAGAAACGAAGAGCTGAGTAGCCCTTCTATGTCCTTGCGTACGTTCAAGGTAGAAGGATAAGGCCCTCCTACAGTCCAGGGTATGCATGACTGCTTCAGCCTGGCTTGCATGAGGCCTAGGGAAGAATGTTGGAAGAACCACCTACTGATTGAGGTGGAAAGAGGAGATAACCTTTGGGAGGAACTTTGGATGAGTCCTGGATGAGTGTAGGGAGGAGTGGCCTAGTGGTTGGGGCAAGGTACTACAAGCCGGAAGGTCGGTGGTTCAAATCCCACTAGAGGACAGCAACCTTGGGCCGGAAGGACTGGGGTTTCTAGTCCCGCAGGTGCTCCTTGTGGTCTTGGGCAAGCCACTTAACCCTCCATTGCCCATGTTCCCTGTAAGTATTAGTGTATGTGTCTCATATCCCCTCATGTTAAATGTATCCCCCAACCGCTTTGACCCGGTGAAAAGCGGGATATAAATGCAGCTAAATAAATAAATAAATAAATAAATACCCTGTTCCTATAAATCCTGGTGTAAGGCCTTTCACAGACCAGGGCCTGAAGCTCACTCACTCATTGCCTGGCCGAGGTTAAGGCTATCAGGAAGAGTGTCTTCCAGGACAGGAAGCGTGGTGGACAAGTAGCCATCGGCGCAAAAGGTGGGCGAGTCAGTTGCTGCAAGACCACATTCAACTCCCACTCAGGGGCAGGAGGACGGATTAGAGGCCTGAGCATAAGCAAGCCCCTGAGATAGCGGGACACCAAGGGGTGAACCGACAGAGAATGTCCTTCCACCAGTGAGTGGTGAGCTGCTAGAGCTGAGAGGTGGACCCGAAAAGAATTGGACTTAAGTCCCTGATTGGACAAGTGCAGTAAGTACTGAAGCACTACTGGCACAGTACAGGAGAAGGGATCCTCTGTACGTAGCTGACACCACACAGAAAACCTTTTCCATTTGAGAGCATAGGTTTTCCTAGTGGACTGTTTCCTAGAGGCTAGGACAATCTCCTCAACTTCCTGAGGTAGGCCCCAGGGAGCCAAAACTACCCTTGCAGCCTCCAGGCCATCAAATTGAGAGCTTTGAGATTGGGGTGCAGAAGGGAACCCTGCTCTTGTGAGAGAAGGTCGGGTTGCAACCCCAGAGGCAGTGGGGGATCCACCGCCAGTTGAAGTAGAAGTGGAAACCAAGGCTGTCTCGGCCACCTGGGAGCCACCAGCAGGACCGAGGCCTTGTCCTGAAGAATTTTGAAGAGAGTTTGGGCCACCAAGGGCATGGGAGGAAACGCATATAGGAGACCCTGAGACCATGGAATCAGAAAAGCATCTGCTGCTATTCTCAGAGGATGCGGTTGCCTGGAGCAGAACTTTCCTAACAAAAAGCCCCTCAATTAGTGATAAAATAAGAACATCACCAAAAAAATCACTAAAACCCCCGTGAAACTTTCTCTAACTATTTTTGTTGGATAGCACCGGAAAGGGACATAGATTAAAACTATGTTCTCCACTCTGTTTTATCCTATTTAATCATTTTTTAAAAAACATTTTTTCATAAGCATTCTTTTCAAGATCAAAATTTCAACACTTAGCTGTTTCAGAGAACTGAAGCACGACGTGCACGTTTCGGGTTATACACCCTGTTTCAAGTGCCATCTGTATTTCATGTAGAAAAACCGTCAAACGCTGAAAATCAGCTGTTTCTTAAGAGGACAAAGATTATATGAATGGCTATACTCTGCCGTCAATCTAAAAAAACATCCAATGGGAAACACAGGGATAACCCACAACACAGGAAGTCCCTAGACCCAACGGATGACGTCAGATGAAACTTGTCCATTCAACCTCCTTGTTTAAACCAGTGGGATGTACCGTACCTAAATGAAAATTCCACTGTTGTTCCAAGCGTTGGAGATTAACACGATCCCCTCCTCTAGGATCCGGAGGGACGTAATCAATAATAGACCAACGTAAATCCTGATAGTCATGATGTAATGACTGGCAATAGTCTACCATCGGGGCTGTCTCAATGCATTGCCGCAATCTTGAAGCGTGTTCTCCCATCCGTATTTTAATGCGACGCTTTGTGCGCCCCACATAAACAAGAGGGCAGGGGCACTGAACTGTATAAACCACATAAGATGTGGTACAGTCCGTCTCCCATTTCCTCCTATATAATTTACCTGTGATAATTCCTTATCGGGAATTATCACAGGATCCTACTTTAGAGATACAAACAAAAATTAAGTCTTTGGCAGATATGGCTTACCAAAATGGATGGTTAACGAGGAAGGAATATCAATTTTTGACACCTGCAACTCCAAAAGTTCCTATTTTGTACTTAGTTCCTAAGATACACAAATCTTTGATCTCTCCACCAAGTAGGCCGATTGTATCTTGTAGGGGGTCTGTCCTGGAACCCTTGTCCCAATTTTGTGATGTGTTTTTGAGTAAAGAAGCTGCACAAGTGCGATCGTATATACGTGATACAGCTCATTTTCTTCAATTACTATTGCAGCTGGATCTTCCAACTTGGCAATTCCAAATGGTTACACTGGATGTTGCCGCTTTATATACTAATATAAATCAAGTGGAGGCTTTAGACCTCCTTTCTTCTAAATTTGTGCATGCACCTGCTCGACTCCCTCGCCAATTTTTGATGGAATTCATAACTATGGTCTTAACATGAAATTATTTTTTGTCTATGGGGCTTTATTATCAACAGATTTTTGGTATTGCAATGGGGGCATCAGCAGCGCCCTCTATTGCTACATTATATATGGCGGATTTTGAAGAGTGTCATCTTTATAATTCCTCTTATTTCCAACATTTCCCATTTTGGAAGTGTTTTTTAGATGATATTTTTTTCCTGTGGACTGGCTCTCCTTTGGAGTTACAAGATTTCTTGATATGGTTAAATTCTATAAAATCTAATTTAACTTTTACTGCCACTATTGCGGATCACAGCATCGATTTTTTAGATATTAGTGTTTAACGAGTCTGATCATTTCCGCACCTCTTTATATCGTAAATCGGTACAACGCAATACTTTACTTAAATATCAGAGTTTTCAGCCGAACTCGTTGAAAAAAGGCCTTCCTTATGGACAGTTTCTACGCATATGACGGATCTGTTCAACATTGGAAGATTTTAAGATCCACTCTGCAGAACTTTGTCAGCGGTTAAGGGATAGAGGTTATCCTAATAAAGTTATTCGTTTGGCATATCGTCGGGCGTTATATACGCATCAGGCATGTATGCTGACTGATCGTGTTCCTTCCTTAGAGACAACATCACCTCAATCTATTGTGGGGATTTTACCTTATATGACATCTAGTACTGTAGTGGCTGCTATTCTTCGGAAACATTGGCCTGTGTTGGAGTTACATTCTTGTTTTCAACGATCCTTTATGGTGGCATTTTCAAGAGGAGCCAATTTAGGTGATCTTGTGGCTCGAACGACTCTGCCGGTTGATAGACCTTTAGTTCCATCGTTTCAACATCGTGGCCATGACATCTGTCATAATTGTGTGCATTGCGAGACCACCTTAACAGGGGTTCAGTGGATTCATCCTCTCACTGGTAAATTATATAGGAGGAAATGGGAGACGGACTGTACCACATCTTATGTGGTTTATACAGTTCAGTGCCCCTGCCCTCTTGTTTATGTGGGGCACACAAAGCATCGCATTAAAATATGGATGGGAGAACACGCTTCAAGATTGCGGCAATGCATTGAGACAGCCCCGATGGTAGACCATTGCCAGTCATTAAATCATGACTATCAGGATTTGCGTTGGTCTATTATTGATTACGTCCCTCCGGATCCTAGAGGAGGGGATCGTGTTAACAATCTCCAACGCTTGGAACAACAGTGGATTTTTTGTTTAGGTACGGTACATCCCACTGGTTTAAACAAGGAGGTTGAATGGACAAGTTTCATCTGACGTCATCCGTTGGGTCTAGGGACTCCCTGTGTTGTGGGTTATCCCTGTGTTTCCCATTGGATGTTTTTTTAGATTGACAGCAGAGTATAGCCATTCATATAATCTTTGTCCTCTTAAGAAACAGCTGATTTTCAGCATTTTGACGTTTTTTCTACATGAAATACAGATGGCACTTGAAACAGGGTGTATAACCCGAAACGTGCACGTCGTTCTTCAGTTCTTTGAAACAGCTAAGTGTTGAAATTTTGATCTTGAAAAGAATGCTTATGAAAAAATGTTTTTGAAAAAATGATTAAATAGGATAAAACCGAGTGGAGAACATAGATTAAAACTATGTCCCTTTCCGGTGCTATCCAACAAAAATAGTTAGAGAAAGTTTCACGGGGGTTTTAGTGATTTTTTTGGTGTGGAGCAGAACTTTGGCAGTTACTTGTTCATTGGGCTGGCAAAGAGATCTGGCAAAGGGAGACCCCATTTTAGAAAGATCTTCTGAACTACTGAAGGATGCAGCTGCCACTCGTGGGGCTGCAGAATCCTGCTTAACCTGTCGGCCAGGTAGTTGTCCTGGCCTGGAAGGTACACAGCCTTGAGGAGCATGTTGTGCTTGAGGGCAAATGAACAAAGGTCCTGAGCCTCCCGACAAAGGATTCTGGACCCAGTCCCGCCCTGTTTGTTCACATAAAACATGGCTACTTGGTTGTCTGTCTGAACCAGGACAGATTGATGAGCCAGGGTAGGAGAGAAAGCTTTGAGTGCTAATCAAATAGCTCTGAGTTCGAGGAGATTGATCTGCTCTGCAGCTTCCCAAGGAGACCACAGGCCCTGGGTGCACTTGCCTAGACAATGAGCTCCCCAGCCCTGCAGGGAGGCGTCGGTGGTCAGTACCACCGTGTACCCAGGAATCTGAAAAGGTACCCCCTTTAGTAGATTGGGTGGGTGCAGCCACCAGCTGAGGGAGTTCAGAAATTGCCTGGACACCCTTATCCTATCCCTGAGGATGCCTGTGGCCTGTGACCACTGAGTCCGAAGGCACCACTGTGCAGGCCTCATATGGAGCCTGGCATTGGGGATCATGTCGAAGCCATGTGGCCAAGCAGCCTCAGGCAGAGTCTGGCGGAGACCAGTGACCTGCTGAGAAACTGATTTGCCAAGGCTATCAATCTTTGGGCTCTGTCTTCTGGCAAGAAAGCCTTTGCCAGCAGAGAGTCCAGCCTTGCTCCTATGAACTCCAAGTTCTGGGAGGGGAGCAAAGTGAACTTTGCGAAGTTTATTACAAACCCCAGGCTTTGAAGAAGAGCAATAGTTCTGAGGGTGGCTTGTCTGGCCTCCTGGCACGTCTGACCCCTGATGAGCCAGTCGTCCAGATAGGGGAAGACAAAGATTCCCTGATTTCTCAGATAGGTCGCCACCACTGGCAGGCATTTGGCAAAGACCCTGGGAGCAGAGGTGAGGCCAAAAGGCAGTACTCTGTACTGATAATGGTTTCCTCCCACAATGAACCTGAGGTACTTTCTGTTGTCTGGATGAATGATGATGTGAGTGTATGCATCCTTTAGATCTAAGGAGCATAGCCAATCTCCCTGCTGGAGGTAGGGCAGAAGTGTTCCAAGAGTAAGCATCTTGAACTTTTCTTTCTCTAGGAACTTGTTGAGGTTCCTGAGGTCCAGAATGGGTCGAAGGCCACCGGTTCTTTTGGGCACCAGGAAATACCTGGAGTAGAATCCGTGACCTTGCAAGTGGGGAGGCACAGGCTTCACCGCCCTGTCCACCAACAGACCTTGAAGCTCTTGAAGGAGAAGGTCTGTGTGCAGGGGAGGCCTTGGAGGCTCCCCTGGAAAGTATGGAGGAGGCAGTTGGTGAAAATGTAGTGCATAGCCCCTGTGGACTATGTCCAACACCCAACTGTCCCCGGTGATGAGGGGCCACTGGTGGGCAAAGAGGGCGAGGTGACCTCCTGTGCAAGGTTGGGAGAGCAGGGATGGAGAGGCTACGCTCAAGGAGTCAAAAACTCCCACCCTGCTGAGTGGTAGCAGGGGCCGGAGGCTTGGGGGTCCTCTGCCTATGGGGCCCATTACTCTGCCCCTTGGCTTGCTGACCCTGGGGTGCAGCTTGGGTAGCCTGATATTGAGGGTACTGTTTGTAGGCAGTGCCCTTCCTCGGGTAAAAGGGCTTTTTACCCGAGCCCTTCTTTTTATGAGAAGGGGCAGAGGTCGTCCTAGACAGCCTTGTCCGTGTAAGGTGCTCTGTTTCGAGCTGGGCGGCCTTCTCGGTCATGGGCTTGCCAAAAAGGTTTTCACCTCGGCAAGGGACATCGACCAACTTGTCCTGAATCCATGGCTCGATGTCCGATGACTGCAGCCATGCCTGGCATCGAGCCGCAATGCCGGCTGCCACAACTCGGGCCGAAGCCTCGAAGCCATCGTAGGCGGCGCGGGACATGAACTTCGAGCAGTCCCAAATCCCCGAGGACAAGGACTTGAATCTCTGCAAGGGTTCCCCGGAGAGTCCAGCAGAGAACCTGGCCAACTCCTTGGCCAGGTCCCGTAAGTACATGCCCATGTACAGCTGGTAAAACTGGACACGGCAAGCAAGCATCGAGCCCTGGAAGCACTTTCTACCGACGCCATCGAGGTTCCGGGCCTCCCTGCCGGGGGGCACCGCGGAGTGCATCTTCTGGCTCTTCAGACGATGCATGGCCGATTCCACAACCATGGAATGATGTGGTAGCTGTGCCTTCTGAAAGCCAGGGCTCTTCCTGAGTCGATAGATCGAGTCGACTCGCTTGCTTAAAACCGGCGCCGAGGCCGGTGCCTCCCACATCCGGAAGAGGAGCCGTTCCAGCATCGGAGGAACCGGGACAATAAAGGCCTCCTTCGGAGGAGAGTCATACTGCAGGGCCTCGAGCTCTTCAGCTCGAGGCTCTTCCTCGGGGTCCGCCGGAATAGTCAAGGCAGTGGCCATATCCTGGACGAACTCCGAGAACCGAGTATCCTCTGGAGGGGATCTACTCCGGGGCTCAGACTGCGGTGAGTCTGACGGGACGCACCGAGTCTTGAACGTATCGGGGGACACCTCATCCTCCGTCTCCCAGGCGGACTCGTCCGACGAGGAGTCAGGGTCCGACCCCGCGGGGCCCTGGAGCACCCGCCCCGACGCCGGAGGCACCGGCGTCGATGCCCTCGGTCCCAAGCAGGAGGTCGAGGAAGACCGCGACCGAGGTCGACTTCGAGCCATGATGGACTCGAGTATCGGCTCGGTCTCCGGGGTCGACTTCAAAGTCGATGTCCCGGTGGTCGGGGCAGATGCGCCAGACAGGCTGTCCATCAGTGCCCTCTGCTGCTCCATGAAGGCAGACAATCTGCTCTCTAAGGCTGTCATCCTGAGACTCAGCTCGGGAGACGCAGCAGTCACCGACTCGGGCCCCGGTGGCGCCGGGCCTGATGTCGGCTCCCTGGGAGGAGAGTCCTCGAGGACTACAGGGCTTACGTGTCCAGCAGACTCCGGCTCCACTCGAGGAACTTTGGCAGGCTTCTCTGTGCAAGGTTGGGAGAGCAGGGATGGAGAGGCTACGCTCAAGGAGTCAAAAACTCCCACCCTCCCACGGGCCTGGGGCAACGGTCGGGGGTCTTAGACCTGGCCCTCGAGGAGCCAGGGACCTCTTCCGATGACGCCCTCGCGAGCCGCTTTTTCCTCTTGCGTTCCCGGTTGGGGACCCCCTGTCCAATGAGCTCCGGCGCTCGGGATCCGAATCCCGAGATGTCGAGGCCTCAGACGAGGTCTGGGCCCGGCCGGAGGCTGAGTCCAAGAAAAGCCTTTCTTTTTGCTGCTGGCAACTTCGGAGTGCCTTGGAAGACATCTTCCCACATGGCCCACACGACTTAGGGTTGTGATCAGGACCGAGGCACCGGAGGCAGCAGTCGTGTGTGTCAGTGAGAGACATTAATTTCTTACACCGATCACACTTCTTGAAACCGCTGGAAGTCATCAGGGAAAAAAGAGTCCCCGTGAGGTCAAAGGACCGGCCTTCCAGGGAAAAAGCAAAAAAGGGCGTGAACACCAGCCACGAAGGGCAAAAACCGAAAAAGAAGAATCTGGCTCGATACCGGTGTACCGAACCCAGCGGGAGGGGAAACCGGCGTCGAACCGGGAGAAAAAACAGTGAGTATTGCCGAAAAAAATTCAGCAAAAGGTCAGCTGCAGCATCTGTTAGTGACTAACTTGAATCTCCTTAATAGCCCTCAGCTTGTGCAGGGTGCAGATCGACTAAATCAAATCTGGTTCAGCCAGTCAACTTGCCCTATTCTGTCCTGCCAAACACCTAAGCAGTCTAGGAGACTGATCACACAGTATCTAAATGTACAGTTCTGAGACTCTTCTGTCCCACACTTTCTACAGGACTGGAGATACCACACTAAGGACCACAAGGAGGAAGCTGCTTAGCTTTGAGAATTGAAAATCCTGCATTACTTCCCAACCCCCACCCTCTACTGAAGCAGAACTTACTAAAGAAGACATCGGCTTTCCAGAATTCTTAATGAAATTCTCATGTGTATCGTCTTGATATTTCAAAGGTCAGGGATGATAGACGTCAGTACCGGGCAAAATGGTAGAAACCATTATAAAGAACAAAATTACTGAACATGTAGATAGTCATGGTTAATTGGAGAAAACCAACATGGCTTTAGCCAAGGAAGGTCTTGTCTTACTAATCTGTTATGTTTTTTTGAAGATGTGAATAAACAGGTAGACAAAGTTGAGCCAGTGGATATAGTGTATCTGGATTTCAGAAAGCCTTTGACAAGATCCCTCATGAGACTCTTGGCAAAATTAAAAAGTCATGAGATAGGAGGCAGTGTACTATTGTGGATGAGGAACTGGTTAAAAGATAGAAAGCAGAGGGTAGGGCTAAATTCCAGTTTTCCCAATGGAGAAAGGTGAATAGTGGAGTACCCCAGGGATCTGTGCTGGCTCTGCTGCTTTTTAACGTATTTGTAAATGATCTGAAATGGGAATAACGAGTGAGGTTGAATAATTTTGTGTCATCTGCAAATTTGAAAAGTTATTGAAACCCAAGAGGACTGTGAAAAATTGCAAGAGGACCTCGATAAATTGAAAGACTAGACATTCAAATGGCAGATGAAATTGAATGTGGACAAGTGCAAAGTTATGCACCTAGGAAAGAACAACCCAAACTATGGTTACATGATGCAAGGTTCCACATTAGGAACCACCACCCAGGAAAGATTTGAGTCATCGTGGATAACACATTAAAACCCTCCGCCCAATGTGCAGTGGCAGCCAAGAAAGCAAATAGAATGCTAGTAATCATAAGGAAAGGAATGAAGAATAAAACAAAAGATATTAAAATGCCTCTGTATCATTCCATGGTGTTACCACATTTTGAATATTGTGTGCAATTCTGGTTGCTGTATCTTAAAAGGGATATAGCGTTATTAGAAAAGGTACAGAGAAGAGCCATCAAAATGATAAAGGAGATGGATGGATAACTCTGAGAGGTTTAAAAGGTTAGGGCTCTTCAACCTGGAAAAGAGACAGCTGAGGGGAGATATGATAGGTCTATAAACTAATGAATTGAGTGGAATAGGTAAATGTAGATTGATTGTTTGCACTATCAAAAAAATAGACCATGGGATATGCAATGAAGCTACAGTGTAACCCATTTAATAAGAGAAAATACTTTTTCGATCAACGCATAATCAAACTCTGGCATTCATAAGAACATAAGAACATAAGATATGCCATACTGGGTCAGACCAAGGTCCATCAAGCCCAGTATTCTGTTTCCAACAGTGGCCAATCTAGGTCATATGTACCTAGCAGTTTCCCCAAGAGACACAAGTTCCACAATGCTTGTACCGGAGGATGTAGTAAAAGCTGTTAGAACAGCTGGGTTTAAAAACTGTTTGGACGGAGTTCCGGTGATGTCAGGGAGCGAGATGGCGGCTTTCTGAGGGAGCTCCAAGGCGCTCGTTAGCAAAGCGAGAAAACGAGCAACCCCACCCTGATTGCGGAGGCGCAAAGAGTACGGGCAAGACCCTAAGGCACTGGTGCACATGTCAGTAAAAAAGCGGCTGGCTGCATACCGTTCCTCCTATGCGATGGCGGAGGAGATGGGGAGAGGAAGTCATGCGGACAAAATGGAGGCTGAGGTGGCAGAGCGGCCTGACACGGATGAGGAGCCTGAATTGCACACGGACTCTTTGGGGGGCTTAAAAGAGTGGCTCACGGACTTTAAAGAGGAGCTAAAGGCAGAAATGGGCTTCTTTAAGAAGAAGCTAAAGGAGACGCTGAGCTCTCTGACAAGATTTGAAGGAGCTTGGGGCCAGAGTGGAGGATGTGGAGGAGCGGCTAGAGCAGAATGCGGGCGCGGTGGGTGATCTGCGCACCGGTTGGGCAGAGCTGAAACAAGCCCAGGATCTCCTGAAGGCGAAGACTGAAGACCTTGAAGACAGATCGCGACGGTGTAATGTGCGTGTGAGGTGGCTGTTTAAGGCAATCCTAAAGGAGGCAGACCCCACGGGTGAGTGGGAAAATCGGCCAATGCACATGGAAAGAGCCCACCGGAGCCTAGGACCCGCTCGTACCAACAGGCCTAGAGATGTGATAGCCTTATGAACTCCTTTAAGTTGAAAGAGAAACTGTTGGCAGCGGCGCGCAAACTTGGGCCCTATAAGTGGGAAGGGGCGTCGATTGAGCTCTATCAAGACCTGTTGGCGGGCACGCTGCAACGGCGATGGGAGCTGCGGGAGGTCACGGCCCTGCTGCGTAGGGAAGGCTGGAGATACAAGTGGCTTTACCCTTTTGGGCTCCTGGTTACGGTCTAGGGCGCCTCGAGAAGAATCCAGAGTGTGGAAGGGGCCTGGCAAGCGCTGCGCGACCTGGGGGTGGAGAATATCCTGGAGAGACCCACCGGTAACCAGCCAAAGGAGCAGCGACCACAGGCGCTTAGTGCGGGGATGAAGTGGCAGAGAGTGGAGAACAAGAGCCGACGGCTTACCAGACTCTCCAGAGGCACCGAGCAGCGTTCGAGGGAAGGGACTGCGGGAGAGTGAGGGGGATGAGGCTTTTCCTGGCCCTCACCGACGGCGGTCTGGACCGCAGAGGACTTTGTGGACTGAGCGAATGAGCCTGTATGTATATGTGTATTGGGACACAATGTGGACTGTGGTTGCGATGGAGAGGAGTATTGAAGGCCTGAAGGGCATGCAACTGCCTCCACCAGAGGCGTTGAGAAGGTGGTGTGCAGGGGAAGGGAGGGTGAGGGGGACTGGAGGTATGAGGGGGGAGTAAAGGCAGGGGGGGGTGAGCAGGGGATGTAGCGCTGATATGGAGCGAGACAACTTGAGCTAATTGGGGTCTCGACTCTGAGGAATGGGGGAGAGGAGGTGGGGCGGTGGAAGAGGTAAGAGAGCGCCTGGGGCATGTCACTGGGGCTATCCTGAGCACTCCGGAGGGAGTGATATGGCAGGGAAGGGGAGGGCTGGGGTGGGAGGGGGGGGGGAGCTGGGGGGGTGGTGAGTGAGGGGGAAGGGAGGGGGCTGGCGGAACTATAGCAGGGTAAGCGGGGAAGGATTAGGGAGAGAAGGAAGACCTAACGGGGAAGATAGGATCTATTAATGTTTAGGAGCTGAACACCCTGCAAAAACAACATCGGCTCTATTGGGAGGTCACTAGGCTGGGATGGGAGGTGGTGTTGGTGCAGGAGACCCACTTGCGGAGAAAGAACAAGGGGCTGCTGAGGAACACCATGTACCCACAGCAATATTTTGGGGGAGCTAGGGGGCGGAAGCGAGCAAGAAAGGGGGAGTGGCGATATTGTTGAGGCGGGATAGCACCTTTAGGGTTAGTGAGGTGGCGAGGGACAAAGAGGGAAGGGTATTGATTTTGGAGGGGGAATGGCAGGGAGAAAAGGTAACCTTGGTTAACATTTGTGCACCGAACGAGAGGCAGATACAGTTTTGGAGAGGTGTGAAGGACTTACTGGGCCAACACATGCAGGGGAAGCTTATAATGGGGGGGGGGGATTTTAATCTGGCCCTAAACTTGCAGTGGGATCAGCAAGCCCGGGGGGGGGGGGGGGATGGGAAAACCACTGTCAGAAGGATAGTGAATAGAATTATGCGGGTGTATCACTTGGGGGATATGTGGAGACAGCATCATGAGGGGTGCAGAGAGTATACTTTTTACTCAGCACCTCACGATAGCTATAGTCGGATAGATTATCTATTGCTGGACAGTAGGTGGGGCCATAGGATACAGGAGGCAGAGATTGGGAACATCACCTGGTCGGATCATGCACCCGCATGGGTGGGAATAGGACCTAATAGGGAGGAGGGGGGGACGCGATTTTGGCGGCTCAGTGAAAGCCTCTTGAAAAAGGAGGAGGTGGTGCGGGATATCAAAGAGTGCCTGCAGGAGTATTGGATGCTTAATGACAATGGGGAAGTGGGGAGGGTGGGTCTTTGGGAGGGAATGAAGGCAGTGGTAAGGGGGCGGTTGGTGATGTGGGCTGCTAGGTTTAAAAAGCAGTGCCTTGCTAGAGAGGACGCTCTGCAGCGGACGATAAAGTGCGTGGCAGAACATTATAAAGCCCAGGGTAGGTGGCGGGATTTTAAACAGTTAAACCAGCTTAGAATGGAGCTGAACAAATTACAGGTCGATGAGATTGGGTTTAAGTTGGCCAGGATGAAGCAGGGCTATTATGAGTGGGGGGATAGGGCGGGGAAAATGCTGGCCAATAAATTGCGGATAAGAGAGGCATGGATGGCAATAGAGGGGCTGAAAGGGGACAGGGGAGAGACTATAAGTTCTGAGCAACAAATTGGGGACCGTTTTTGCCAATTCTATAGGGAGCTATACAGGAGGAAGGAGGGAGGGACGGGGGACCCCGGTGCGTATTGCCTAGGGGGGATAGAGTTGAATGTGCTGGAGGAGGTAGATAGCCAGAGCCTAGAGGGAGATATTACCAGGGAGGAGGTGGAGCAGGCCCTGGGGGCGCTGCCACCGGGGAAGGCCCCGGGCTTGGATGGTCTGACGGGGGCCTTCTACAAAACTTTCCGGGAGGACCTGTTGGAAGGCTTGGTGGGAGTAGCCAATGGGATACAACAGGACGGGGGGCACCTCTCCGCGGAGATGCTTACAGCAGGGATTACTGTATTGCTTAAGGGGGGGAGAGACCTATGCAGTGCGGGTCTTATCGCCCCATCTCATTGATAAATGTTGATGTTAAAATTATTGCGAAGGTGTTGGCCAATAGATTGGCTCGGCTGATGCCGGGGTTGATAGGGCCTGACCAAACGGGATTCATAATGGGGCGGCAGGCCTCTGATAATATAAAAAGGGTATTGGAGGCAGTATGGGGGGCGAGGCACCAGGGGGAGGCGGCAATGTTGCTGTCTATTGACGCTGAGAAAGCGTTCGACAGGGTGGACTGGGACTTTTTGTTCCTCGTGATGAGGAGGATGGGCATAGGCCCCAAGTTTCTGAGGTGGGTCCAAGCTTTATATAGAGGCCCTAAAGCGCGGGTAAAGATCAATGGGAGGTATACTGTGGCTCTGGATTTGGAGAGGGGGACGCGCCAGGGGTGTCCCCTCTCTCCAATTCTGTTTGCACTAGCTATAGAGCCTTTGGCACGGGCGATCGGGGAATGGGAAGGTGTGGGGGTTGCAAAGGGGGGGTCATCACCATAAGATATCTCTCTTTGCTGACGATGTTCTACTGGTGGTAACAAGGCCGGAGGAGACATTGCCGGAGCTTCTGAAGCAGCTGGAAAGGTATGGGGAAGCCTCAGGATTTAAAATGAACCCAGATAAAACTGAGGCTTTGAGCATTAATTTGCCTGGGCCACTGCTGGAGAGGTTGAAGCAGGTTTACCCCTTTAGATGGACAGAGAGAGCTATCCGGTATTTGGGGGTTAATATTACGCCAACCCCACAGGGGCTGTATGGGGCAAATTATAGCAAACTGTGGAAGGAGATCGGGCAGGATCTGCAGAGGTGGGCAAGATCGGAGATATCATGGCTGGGTAGGATAGCAGCGGTAAAAACGCAGCCCCCACCCTATGGAATAAACTTCCGCTCAGCCTCCGCAAAATAAAAGATCTCCTGACATTCCGGAAAGAATTAAAAACATATCTGTTTACAGAACACTTTATAAATCTTAATGAATCCCCTCCATCCCGCACACTGCACCTCCATAACAATCCTCCTTAACCACAGATCAAAAAGCCTCAAACCTCAATACACTTAAGAAAAAGCAATCCTTACAAACTATGATTAATAATGAATGATTAATGTAAATAGTTACAACATTACTAGCCAATGTTAATTGTATATAGTTATGGAAAAAAAAAAAACACTGTTCCATGTTATTGTTCATGAAAAGTTAATTGTACATAGTTATGAAAAGTTCATGAAAAGTTAAATGTACATAGTTATGAAAAACACTGTTCCATGTAAAACCATGTTCATTATATGTTAAATGTAAACCGCCTTTGATCATTGGAAAAAGCGGTATAGAAGAAAAGCATAAATAAAAAAAAAAAATAATAATAAAAAAAAATGAATGTGCTACCGAGAGTGCTGTATTACTTTCAGGCGTTGCCGATCCCCATCCCGGGGGCCCATTTAAGGGGGCTACAGAGGAGGTTGAATCAGTATATCTGGCGGAAACGTCTGCCTAGGATAGCGCGGGAGGTACTGTATAGGAGGAGAGAGGAGGGGGGCTGGGGGTGCCAAACCTGCAGATATATTACTGGGCGGCCCAGGTGCGTCATATGATGGACTGGCACGCTGAGGGGGAACAGAAGAACTATGTGGAGATGGAAAGGGAATGTGTGGGGGGGGGGGGGTCTCTGGAGGGCCTGCCCTGGATGGGGAGGGGAGAGAGGGGGATGAAGGTGCTGGAGAATCCCTATGTGAAACATGTCCTACAAGAATGGGATAAGATTAGGGGGATAGGACTTCCGGTGGGACAATGAGCTGATTGGACGCGTGCGGATCAGCTCCGGGCACTATATCCCCGCAAAGCGGCAAAATTTCTAATCAAACAGTGGCTGAATACCCCTGGCTGTGTGGAGGCATAAAAAAGAGAGTGTTGGGAACGTGGTGGGACCATCTTTGTCTGCTGGGGAACCTCTGGCTGCTAAAGTGACCAGAAGGGAGAAGACACGAGGCCCAGACTCAAAAATGGCAGACGGGGCGCCCAAAAGCCCAGGGTCGGACAGTGAACATAGCATGGTGGCAGAAGTGAGTGCTGCGGTGGTGCGGGCCCTGGATGAGCGCTTTCGTGGTTTGGGAGATCAGTTACACACTGTGGCCCAGAATATCACCGAGTTTACGGGGCGGATGGAGCATGCCGAAACGAGAATATCAGACTTGGAAGATGCCCAACACTCTCTGATTGCCAAAGTGCAAACTCTGGAGGCCTTAGTAAAGCAGCAAGGGGACAAATTAGAAGATATGGAGAATAGGGGACGAAGAAAGAACCTTCGATTCATTGGGATCCCCGAAAATGTCGCCGATAATGCCCTCTCCAGTTACCTGTTAGCTTGGATGGGCAAGATCCTTCCTGGTGGGGTGGAGAACCCTATTCAACTGGAGCGAGTGCACAGGCTGGGCCCCAGGCGGGAACAAGCGCAGCGGCCACGAGCGGTGATAGCTCGTTTTCTGGACTACCGGCAAAAAGAGGAGGTGCTGCGAGTGGCCCGCAACCGTCGGAGACAGACAGGAGAGATGGAGCAGATCCTAGTCTTCCAAGACTACTCCTTGTTGGTGAGCCAACAGACGAGCTTTTTCTGCGGCCTGCACACAACTGGCGAGCAAGGGGGTTCGTTTTTCCCTGCTGTACCCTGCTAGGCTTCGTGTAGAACACCAAGGACAAACTCGCTATCTGGGGTCCCCTGCGGACGCTCTCACCTTCTTGGAGCAGCTGACTGATTCATCGGCGATCGCTTCCTGAGAGCGGAGGTGTGGATTATTTGATATCTGAAGGCCTTGGAGCGGAGCTTCGTATCCAGGGCGAAGTGCTACTGATGCGGCAGAGACCCTGGAGTTGGAGGGAGGACGCTATGAAATTTAGTGCAAGTGTGACTGTTATATTGCCATAGCGCGGTATGGCGCCCCTGGAGCTTTCTCCTTCCTTTTCTTTTTCTTTTTTCTTTTTGGAGTTTTTGTTACTCCGGGGAGAAGCCTAGGCTGAGGTACTGGACACACTCCCTTGTGGTATTCCCCCCTGAGGAGGTCATGCGGGTGTACTGTTACTAGGGTGGGCTCCTCGGGAGGCCTGGGGCTGGGGATGGGATGCTGGGGGAGCTAATAAGGTGGGCATCAAATAGAGGGGATGGTTTAGTACTCTTCCTGTTAATGGGGTATGTGGGGATCTGAGGTGGGTGGAAGTTTTGGATCCCCACTGCCAGCTGTCCTGAGTTCACATGGGCAGCTGGGGTGGAGAACTTCCTGCGGACCCACTGCTTCTGGGTTGCGAGTTAGTCTAAGATGACCCCTGAGGTTTTGTGCTGATCGAATGGGCTTGGGTAGGCTTTGGGGTAGTTTTTTACTCCAGTCAGTCGCCCCTGGTGTCAGTCGCCCAGATGGGGTTCGGAGGTCTGGGCGGTGCCCCTCCCTAGAGGCCTTTTACAGTGTGGGACGCCTCTAGTTAGGGTGGGAGCGCTCCATTATGTTCAACCCTATCAATCGGGATCCTGTGGCTTGCCCGCAGGACCCATGACCTGCCCCACTCGCTCCTGCGGGTCAGTAACGCCGGAAATTCCACTTAGATAGGGTCGGGTTGCACCTTTAATGGGGGAACAGAGGGGTTCCTTCTAGGTAACTGGGTGGGTCTCTGAGTGTGGGGTAGGGGTTGCTGCATAATGCGGCCCAGTTTGTACTTATTGCCGCTGTTGCGCAGTACAGAGTCACTTGAATCCAATTGTTTAAAGAGCTGTACTGGGGTGTGGCATGCGTGATTATCTGTATTTAAGTAGACTGGGTGGGCATACACTAGGCTACACTCACCGTGCTGGTTTCAGCTGTTAAGTTCGCTGCTGTGTAATATTCTGTTTCAATTCTTTCCTGTTATATTGTTGTAAGGTGCATGTGATGCTTGCTAGCTTCTTGCTGCACTAGCAAGTCTGGGTACCTGGGAAGCACTCCATATGGCTGTTTCATGTCCACAGCCCCTATGGCTACATTTATGGCTATAAAAGGGCGTATATTGATTGTCCATGGTAGGTATCCGTAGCAAATTTGTAGAGTTAGGAATCTGGGGACGCTGGGGTTGGTTGGGGATAACTGGGGTAGAGGATTATATGGGGAGTATCAGGGGGTAGGGCCTGGCTGTCGCAGGAAGTCGACCGGCCTTGGTAGGCTGGGTGGAGTGGGAAAGGAGTAGGAGTAGGAGGAAGGGAAGGGAGTAGGAGGGAGGGTGGGGGGGGTGGATGCTAGGAGGAGGGGCAGATTGCTGTGGTAGGGATTGGGCATGGGAGAGGGTGAGGGGGGAAGGGCAGAGAGAGGGAAGGGTGGGGAGGAAGGGGGGGAGAGGAAGAGGTTGGGGGGGCGGAGAGAGCCGGAGTGGAGCCGCTTATCACAAGGGAGATTGCTGTTTGGGAACTTAGGGATATTCGGAGGATGGCCGCAGGCTGGGACGGCCGCCCTCCCCTTGGTTGGCATTTATCTGTGGGTAGGTACCGAATTTTGTGTTGAGTCCTGAAGATCGTATCTTGGAATGTGTTTGGGATAGGCAGTCCTGTCAAGAGATATAAAGTGTTGCAGGCCCTGGCCCACTTCCGCTGTGATGTGGCTATGCTACAAGAAACCCACCAAACTGCAGTAGAACATAACATATTGCAACGGGATTGGGTGGGGCAAGTCTAGGGCGCTCCGGCCACTGGGAAAAAGGGTGGGGTAGTCATCCTGGTTCACAAGCGACTTCGTTTTGAGGCGTTGCAGGAGTATGCCGACCCGGGTGGTCGGTATGTTTTGCTATATGGAACAGTGGATGGGAAGCCCATTATCTTTGGGACGTTATATAGTCCAAACGTACTGGATAGGGCACTCTATGCTCGACTGGCCTCTAGGATGGAGCAGTGGCTGGATGCTCCTCTGGTGTTGGCGGGTGATTTGAATGGGGTCCTTGATATCGACTTGGATACTATGACGGGGGCGGGGGAGAGATCTCAGGTGCAGACCACCAAGGCGTTGCAGGCCCTATGCAAGCGATTGGGCCTAGTGGATCCTTGGCTTTTTTTGCATCCTATGGAACGTGATTTTACTCACCAGTCCCGCGCCCATGGCTGACATGCTCGGATAGATTATACTCTAATTTCAGAGCGGCTTTTTGCACAAGTGGACGAGGCACAAATTGGCCCGATGGAAATTTCCGACCATGCTCCCATCTGGGTGAGTTTTATTTGGGGAGCCCGGGCCCCGCGAACGCAGACTTGGCGATTTCCCATGGATTTATATCGTGACCCGGCCTTTCACAATTATCTCAAACAATGTTGGTTGGACTTTCGGAAAAGTCATGAGCAGCAGGCGGTTGACCCGGAGTTGCTGTGGGAAACAACGAAAGTGGTATTGCGGGGCGATATTATAGCTTACGTAGCGAGGAAACGGAAAATGTTGGCTTCACGGATTGTTCAATTGGAAAAACAGACCGCGAAAGAACGGAGGTGTGCGAGCGACCCCCACCCCGGTAAACAAAAAAAGATTTTGGGAAGCCCAGGTGGCTCTTAATGAACTATTGCACCAACGCGCTAAAAAATCTCATTTGTATTATCGATACCAGTTATATCAATTTGTTGATAAACCTGGGAAACTTCTCGCGAGATGTCTTCGGGGAAGTAGGGGGATTCGCTCGATAGTGGCCGTACGGGACAAGCGGGGGCAGTTACGAAAGGAGAGTCGGGAGATAACACACGTGTTTCGAACATATTTTCAGGCTTTCTATGCCAGTCGGCCGGGGTCCCAAGTAGATATGGTCAACTATCTTCAGGGGATACAGCTCCCCAGGGTGACTGCTGACCAGCGGGCCCACCTCAATTTACCGGTGACGGTGGAAGAGGTGCTTCGGGTGATCCAGGGTGCCAACGGCTGTCGTGCTCCAGGCCCTGACGGTTTTGGGGCCGAATTCTACAAGCTGTTAGGAGAGCAGGTGTCTCCTGCCTTAGTGGAAATGTACCACAGACGGATTGATCAGGGCACCTTTACCTGGGGAAAAAACCATGCACACATCACTTTGATCCCTAAGCCAGGAAAGGATCCCACTCAAACTACTTCCTATCGGTCCATCTCCCTAATAAATTTTGATCTGAAAGTGTTAGCTAAAATTTTGGCGGAACAATTGGCCGGAGTGCTGGGTGAGCTGGTACATGAGTCGCAGGTGGGGTTTGTAAAAGACCGTTATGCGGTCCGGAACTTGCGTAAAATGCTGGCATCACTTGAATGGGTTAGAGAGAGAGATTTGCAATCTTTGTTGATCAGTTTCGACGCCGAGAAGGCAATTGATCAGGTTCACTGGGACTACTTGCAATTTCTCTTGCCCCAATATGGTATTGGGACGATGTTTTGTAAAACCGTGGAGTTATTGTATACGGGTCCTACAGCGGACATTTTCTGTAATGGTGTGCTCTCGGACTCGTTTCCGTTGGAGAGGGGTACACGACAGGGCTGTCCCCTCTCCCCATTGCTCTTTGTGTTGTCGCTGGATCCGTTGGTGCGTAGAATTGAGACCTCTCTGGGTATAAAGGGGGTTAGGCTAGGGGCTCAGGAATTTAAACTGGCGGCCTTTGCCGATGACATGTTAGTGCATGTGTTGTCGCCTCCGGAGTTGCTTGCTAATCTCCTTGAGGAGTTTGTTCTTTTCGGGAGGTTTGTGGGATTGCGCATTAATATGGACAAATCTGAGGCTCTGGATGTTGCGGATTCGTTACGGGGAGCGTGGCGGGGGGTTTTCCCTCTTCGCTGGGCGGGGGAATTTTTTGTGTACTTAGGTATTTTGTTGCCTCGAGATCCTAGGACGCTTTATAAACTTAATTTTGACCGATTCTTCTCGAAGATACAGGCACAGTTGCAAGCTTGGACACCCCTCCCGTTGTCGTTGTCTGGCAGACTGGCGGCGATAGGGATGGTCATATTTCCAAGACTGCTATATTGGCTGCAAACGTTGCCGGTGTGGTTGTTGCGTTGGGATGTCCAAAAGATAGAAAGAGAGGTTCGGAGGTTTCTCTGGGGCGCAGTGAGGGCCCGGATACCATTGTGTTGGCTGCGGGGTAGTTGGAAAGTGGGCGGGATGGGATTCCCGGATCTGTCTCAGTACGCTTTGGCCTGCCAAGCCCGACACCTGGGGGATTGGTTGGGAGAGACTGATACGCCTAGGGCTTTTGAGGAGGCTCTTTTGACACCTCATGCGCTCACGGCAGTGGTACATCTAGATAGCGCTCTTTTGCCGAGTAGGGTGAAACATAGTGTCTTGGTGGCCCCACTTTGCCGCGCTTGGCAGAGACTTAATCGACTCTGGGGCACCTCTCCGATGGTCTCTAGTTGGCTTCCCTTGCAAGGGAACGCTACCTTTCTGCCGGGGACTGATTCTGCTCTATTTAGGCAGTGGAAGGGGCAGGGGATAAAGTGTTTGGGGCATGTAGTCACACTAGAGGGCTGTTGTAAATCTTTCGATATGCTTTGTGCAGAATACGAATTGCATCAGGGTACTTCCCTTTTTGCGTACCTCCAACTTCGACATTATGTTGATTCGCTACCACGGATGGGATTACAAGAGGCTCATTCTGCACGAATTATCGATTCCCTGGCCTTGGGGACGGACTGTCCGCCTCGAGTAGCGGTACTGAAGAGTAGGCTAGCTCAATATGTCACCCCCTTGGACTATTCGGCGGAGGAAGAGGCTTGGGCGCAGGAACTGGGGTGTGAGGTTCCACCAGGCTCGGTCGGGGCGGCCCTCAGACAGATTGCCCAATTAGTAGAAGGAGCCAAATGGCAGGAGGCACAATTTAAGTGTATCACACGGGCCCACTTTTCCCCAAGGCGCGCATTGCAAACTGGGCTTACCGATTGTGGGGGGTGCCCTAAGTGTGCCCTGCCTTTGGCGGATTTAGGACATATGTGGTGGGGTTGTGGGCCCATTAGGGCTTATTGGACGCGTATTGGGGCTTATTTAGGTACTTTATTGCTGCAACCTGTTCGGTGGTCTGGTTTATTGGTTGCATTGGACTGTCGAGGACCATTACAGTTTAAGGGGAGGTGGGGGCGACTTCTAGTGCGCAAAGCTTGTTTGGTGGGGAAGGGTCCTATCCTTCATAGATGGCGAGAGTCGCTAGCCCCCACATTCTGGGAGTGGTGCAATAGCTTTCACCATCTCATGTTAATGGAATGCAGGGCGGCTAGGGGGACCCCTCAGCGTTGGGCCTCTTTCCTGCTGGTTTGGATGCCCTACATCCAGAGTCTGAGCCCTAAAGCTCGAAGTGAGGTTCTAGCTTTGGGGTAATTGTACTCTGTGGTGATGCCTGATGGGGGGTGTACGTTGGATGTTGCGAGGGACGGTGGGCTTGTGATCTCCCTGTGGTTGGTGGTTGGGCTCTGGCTGGGGGGGGAGGGGAGAGGGGGGTAGGGAGGTTATGGGAGTTGGGGGGAGAGGGAAAAAGGTATATATCAATAAGAAGAGATTTTAGACGATATCCCTTGCTGCTGGTATTTTCTCTTTCTCTCTGTTTCTCTCTGCTACTGGTGGGCTCTTGGGTAGGGATCAGACACCACCCTGCCCAGAAGATTGTCAAGGAGGGGTTGTTGGCTAATAGACGTCCTTGGGTGGGAGGGGGGAGCATCAGGGGGGGGAAGATACTATGAAAATATGTAAATATGTTTCTTGAAATGGTTGTGATGTGGCTATGTTGTTCAATAAACAGATTTTGAAAAAAAAAAGATTAGGGGGATAGAAGGGAAGGCGGGGGGGGGGGGGGGGCTCAGTTCTCCTTGATGAGGGAGATGTGTTCGACGGAGGAGTTCCGCCCAGGGAGAGAAGGGGGCTGTTGCCGCCGATGGGCGCAAGGGGGATTGAAGTGCTTTTACCAATTTGTGGATGGGGGAGAATGGGTCCCATTTGCAGACTTGCAGGAGGTGTATGGTCTGCGGGAAGGGGATAGATTCTATTATGGGCAGGTTACTCATTTCCTTCGGAAGAAACTGGGGAGGGAGGGCCTAGAGAAGGATTATACACCGTTAGAGGTGGTGTGGTATGGTAAGAAGACTTCGCCAGGCTTAATCTCGGCCTTGTATAAGGCGATACAGGGGCCACGTACCAGTAAGCATCGATATATGTTGGAGTGGGAAGGAGATTGGGCCATGGAACTAGAGGAGGGGCAATGAAAAACTATATTTGATCAGGTGCGGTTCTTGCCTCTGTCGGTAGCTATCAGGGAAAACTGGTACAAGGTGGTAATGCGATGGTATTACACACCATCTCGCCTGCACCGGATGTTTCCCGGAGCATCCAATTTATGCTGGAGAGAATGTGGGGAGGTGGGTACTTTTTTCCATTTATGGTGGACATGCCCCACGATTCAGAGATACTGGGGGGAGATACGGGAGTGGATTACGGAAGTAATAGGGGGAGAGGTGGCCCTGGATTCTGGGGGGTTCCTGATGGGGTGGTGGAAGGAAGGGGGGCCTGAGCAAGGGAAGCGGCAAATAATGACGTGCCTGAGCGCGGCCCGCTGTGAAGTAGCGTACCGGTGGAAGCAACGGGAAGCCCCGAGGGTGGAGCATTGTGTGGAAAGACTCAGGCAGGTCTGTTTAATGGAAAAACGGACTGCCGTGCGACGGCAGAAACTGGAGAGATTTGAAAAGCAATGGGTAAAGGTGCTAGCCTATTTGCGGAAAGAATCTTTGGCGTAGAAGGGAGCGATGGGGGGAGGGGTATTGGGGGGGTGGGGGTTTGGGGTGGGAAGGAAATATGAGGATGGGGAAAGGGGTTAGCATGGGGATTGGGGATTTGGATGGGCTGGGGGGTAGGATAGGGGGGGAGAGTGGGGGGGATAGGGGACGGAGGAGGGGGGAGGATGACCGATAAGTGCTGGGGGTGCATAGCTCTAGGGGGGGCAGTGTAGCATGGACCTCTGCACTTAATGTACTATAGTAGGTCCCTTCTATGTAGATCTCCTTTAAGGATCTGTTTGGAGTGGTGGTGTTTTTCTGAGTGCGAAGCACTGCTGAGGATATTTTGTATTCTGTTTTTTGCACCATGGTTTATTTTGGCTATTGTACTATGCTTGGATTTTCAATAAATACTTTTGAAATAAAAAAAAAACACAAAACTGTTTGGACAAGTTCTGGAAGGAAAAAATCCATAAACCATTATTAAAGAGGACCCAAGAAATCCACTGCTTGCCCCAATACAAGCATTATGGAACCTGCGTGTCTTTTTGGGAAACTGTTAGGTACTTGTGACCTGGATTGGCCACTGTTGGAAACAAGATAATGGGCTGGACCGTCTCGGCTGGGTGGTCAATTATGCCAAAAGCAATCTGTGCCCAGTTCAGTCTCTGGAATTCCTCGGCACCTGCTTTGACATGAGTTGGTCACCTCTTCCTCTCATGACAGATGCAAGAAGCTCTGCATTCAGGTCCGTGCCTTCCGGCGCTTGGCAGCTCCCACTGCCTGCTATTACCTACAACTCCTCGGCACCATGGCTTCTACTCTCGTCATAGTCCCCTGGACCTGTGCTCATATGCATCTGCTTCAGTACTCACTCCTGTTGTGCTGGTCCCCATCCACCCAGGACTATCAGATTCGTCTACCTCTTTCTTCAGTGGTTCGCCCCAGTCTTCGCTGGTGGCTTTGTCCTCATCACTTGTTGAAGGGCGTGCCCTTGGAAATTCTACATTGGGTGGTGCTCACCATGGACTTGCAGGTTGGGGAGCACACTGTCAGGGACAAGGTAGCGCAGGGATCTTGGTCCATTCAAGAAGCCTTTTCGACCATCAATTGCCTCGAAGCTCGGGCCGTGTTTGTCTGGCTGTACTCTTCTTTCAATCCCACCTCCAGGGTTGAGCAGTCAGAGTACTTTCCGACAATTCCACCACTGTGACTTATCTCAATATTTATTTTGTTTTATTTATTTTTACGTTCTCTTATATACTGCGCTATTCTGCATCAGTGCGGTTTACATTGAACAAACTGAAATTACATTGAACAGGGCATTAGCAGGGTGGGACTAAATGTATTTGAGTGGTCCTGGAAATGAGTCTTCTATTTCCCTGGGCAGAATCCAAACTCTTGGCTCTTTCTGCACAGCACATTGTGGGAATGGAGAACATTCAAGCGGATTTTTTGAGGCGTCAAATCCTGGACCCTGGTAAGTGGGAGCTAGCTCCGTGGACATTTGTGAATATTGTGCATTAATGGGATCATCCAACTCTAGACCTAATGGCCACCTTTTCTAATGTCAAGATGTCACTCTCCGGGAACAAGCAGGAAATCGGTCCTCACATTTGGGTGACATCGGCGCCGATGGAGCCCTCGTGGAAGCATTCCCCCTGCTTTCAAAGAAAGCCTTTGGAAGATGCCACCATACATGCATGGTCCCCTTCCCGCCCAAGGGTGCCATCTTGCTCAGTCTCCTCTTTTCCGTGGAGCCCTTCAGGTGTCTGTCTACTCTTCCCCTGGAAAAAGTTGATTTTCTTGACCTGAGTTTTATACTCTTCTCTGGTAGTGCACTGGTCCTCTTCCCGCCACCCGAGCCTGTTGTCCCGACATCGAGTCATGTTGTTAGTTGTCTTTTCCTTTCTTAGCGCCTTTGCGCCGCCTTTTTTTCCCAGCTGGCAGCACTATGGGTCTTCGACTTTGCTGGGATACTTTCTTCCTCCCATGGCTACCAGTGGCTTTAAGAAATGTGATCGGTGTGACAAAATAATGTCCCTAACAGACACACACAACTGCTGCCTTCGTTGCCTGGGACCGGACCACAACCCTACGGCATGCGGCCCCTGTAAGATGTCCACCAAGGCCCTCAAGAGCCACCAGCAGCAGCATGATGAGTTTTTTTCTTGGAGTCCCCAGTACCTCCGAAGGCTAAGGCCTCCTCTGAAACCATGGAATCTCGGGGTAGCCTTACAGACTTCGACCAACGCTGTGATTCCTTGGAAAGGGAGTCTCCCTCGAGGGAACTCAAGGAGGAGGAGGCGGCCTCGAATGCGGCGTCCCTGGATGGCTCAGACTGGCAGGGTAAGTCCCAAGTCAGGTCCCGCAGTCCTAGATGCTTGTAACATAGTAACATAGTATATGACTGCAGATAAAAAACAGTATGGTCCATCTAGTCTGCCCAGCAAGGTGGCAAGAGTAGTTGCATCTGCTGCTCCGTGCAGATCACCCCTTGTCCAAGGGATCGGAGAAGGATCAGCCTGCAAAGGTCCCCCGAAAGGACTCTATCCCAGGCCGGCCCCGGTTGCCTGACACCACCTCGTCGAGAACTCCCCTTCAAGGGAACAGGCATCTGGCCCAATTCCCTCGGTGCCTGCACTGATGGCTATGGAGCCTTCTGGCATGGACTCCAGAATGGTGGCCCTTGAGCACAGCTTGTCGGCCTTCGTGGACCAGCAGCAGGTGCTCTTGTCCAGTACCACCAGTTCCTTCACCCAGACCACCAGGCCCTTGACATTGAGGACATCCCTGGAGGTAGAGCCTATCCTCGAGGTCTTTCAGCCGAGGTCTTGATCCGGTTCCCATTCCACAGGGCCACGATCTTCACCAGCCAGTGCGCTCTGCGGCAGTTGCGGGCCTCCGAGGGCTGCGGGCGGGAATCGGCCCCGGAGCCTGTGAGCCGTCCTTCCTCCGAGTCCTCGATGGACTATTCTGAATGGGAGTTGGAGGATGTGGAGTCAACGGACACCTGTCGCCACCGTGACAACCCCTCGGACGCCTCTTTTTTGGAGCCTGGCGTAGGTCCCCCCACCCGAGAACATGGCATTCCTTGATTTCGTCAGGGATGTGTCCAAGGCTCTAGCGTTCCCAACGGAATCGGAGAGGGACCCTCGGACAGAGGAGCTTGAAATCCTCCAATACGAGGCCCCTCTGAGAGAATCTCTAAAGGAAAAAAGGGGGATTGTTGTAGTTATTGATATGGAAGGACAGACTAGATATGCCATGTGGTCTTTTTCTGTCATCATTTTTCTATGTTTCTAACCAAGTGGCAATATTCTATATGAACAAGCAGGGGAGGAACTGGTTTTTATCCCCTCTGCCAAGAAGCCCTTGGCCTCTGGTTCTTTGCCATTGCACACCGCATCCACCTCTGAGCTGTGTATCTCTCAAGTGAACTCAATGTCCTAGTGGACAGATTCAGCTGTATTCAACGTCCACACGAGTGGACTCCGCGTCAGGACAGAGCATCTTGGATGTTCAACATGTTGGGGACCCCCAGAATAGATCTGTCCGCCACTCCAGAGAATGCGGGTCTTCTGCTTTTTTGCTCAAGGATTCCCTCCCGACACAGTCTGGCAGCGGATGCCTTTCTCCTTCATTGGGGCACGAGCCTGCTTTATGCATTCCTGCCACCCATCCTCATACCCAAAACTCTATTCAAACTGCATGCCAACAGGGGCTCCATGATTCTAATAGCCCCTTATTGGCCCCTCCAGCCATGGTTTCCTCTGCTGCTTTGTCTAGCAGACACCACCCCTTAATTTGGGTCATGCCCCTGACCACCTCTCTCAGGATCCAGGGGCAATTTCTTCACCCCAATCCACAAGCCTTCTGTCTCCCAGCATGGCTGCTAAAGGCATGATCTTTGATGACCTCGACCTCCCTCTACCAGTCAGGGACATCTTGCTTCTTGCAAGCCATCGACCCAGAGGTTCTTATGCTTTCAAATAATGATGGCTCACCCTTTGGTGCAACCCACAGCAGATTAACCTTCTAATTGCCCAGTGGAGCATCTTCTACAATATCTTTTCCACTTGTCTGCCACAGGACTTAAGACTAACTCTGTTAGGCTGCAATGGAACTGAGATGAACTCTATCACAGCCCACTAGATAGGCATCCCATTTCCTCACACCACTTGGTGCAACAATTCATGCAGGATCTTCTGCTTTCCAAGCCACTGATCAAATCACCGCTGGTGGCTTGGGACCTCAACATTGTCTTAGCACAGTTTCTAAAAGCTCCATTTGAGCCTATGGTTACCACTTCTTTAAAACTCTCATCTTGGAAGGTCATCTTCCTCATTGCTCTCACCTCAGCTCATCGCATCAGCAAACTACAAGCTTTGGTGGATCCCCCCTAAACCTGATTCCACCATTACAAGGTGCTTCTCCATACCTATCCACATTTCCTCCAAAAGTTGTCTAAACTTTTCATCTCAGCCAGTCTGTGATGCTGCTAGTCGTCTTTCCTCGACCACATGCCTTGATGGCTGAGGTAGCATTGCATACTTTGGATTGCAAGTGCGCCCTTGCTTACTACTTGGACAGGACCAAGACTTTTAGGAAGTTCTCTCAATTTGTTTGGCCCAAGCCATATAGGTTTTCCAGTGTCAAAACTCACCCTATCCAATTGGATTGCAGACTGCATTTTGTTTGCCTATGCTCAAGCGGGACTCTCTCTCTCTCTCTCTCGCTCTCTCTCTCGCTCTCTCTCTCGCTCTCTCGGGTCATGTTACCACTCAATGTGAGGGCCATGGCAACCTCTGTCGCCAACCTCCGTTCTATCTCCATAGAGGACGACATCTGGGCAGCTACCAGCTTTAAAAAAAATGCAGCAAATGTGACAAGACCATTTCTGCCACTGACACCATAATTAGTGCTTGCAATGCCTTGGGCCCAACCTGCAAACTCTGCTTGCAGATTATGCGTCGAGGGCTGAAGGGTCGGGAAAGGCTGGAGTCCCTCTTTGGCTGACCGACCTGCCGCCACTATCTTCAAAGGGCGATCGGCCCTTTAAAAGTGGCGCGCTCCAGCCAGAGCCTCACCGACCTGCCGCCACCATCTTCAAAGGGCGATCGGCCCTTTAAAAGCGGCGCGCTCCAGCGGGAGCCTCACCGACCTGCCGCCACCATCTTCAAAGGGCGATTGGCCCTTTAAAAGCGGCACGCTCCAGCGGGAGCCTCACCGACCTGCCACTACCATCTTCAAAGGGCGATCGGCCCTTTAAAAGCGGCACATTCCAGCGGGCGCGCCCGAGGGCCTCGCCAGAGGGCCCTCAGGCTCGGGCCTGGGGGCGCTCTGGCATGACCCATCTATCCTGCTCCTCCACCTCAATGCAGCTCCCTGGAATGAGTAAGCACGGTCACTTCTCCACCCACTGTTGCCTATATCGGCTACCCATTGCCTGCATTGATCTGCTATCCATTGCCTGCCTAGAACTGCTACCCACTGTTGCCTGCCTAGAACTGCTACCCACTGTTGCCTGCCTAGAACCGCTACCCATTGTCTGCCTAGAACCGCTACCCATTGTCTGCCTAGAACCGCTACCCATTGTCTGCCTAGAACCGCTACCCATTGTCTGCCTAGAACCGCTACCCATTGCCTGCATTGAACCGCTACCCATTGTCTCCCTAGAACTGCTACCCATTGTTGCCTAGAACTGCTACCTACTGTTTGCTCAGACCTTGCTGCCCACTACCATGGCCCCTCATCTCATTGTCCTTCTTATCCTCTTCCTCCCCAACTGCCTCCCCTCCTATCAACATCCTCCCTCCTCTCCCCCCTACCCTCCCCCTATCTTCCTCACTTCTCCCTCTACTCTGCCCCCTAGCCTAGCACCTACCCTTGAGCCTCTCCACACCTTCCCCCGCATTCAACCAGCCCCCTTTCTACCTTCCTTACTTCTCCCTCCATTCTGCCCCCTAGCCTAGCACCTGCTCTTGAGCTTCTTCACACCATCCCCCGCATTCAACCAGCCCCCCTCTCTAAGGCAACCCCCCATCCTCGCTTCCACCATACTATCTCCACTCTACCTCGCTCTCTAATACTCATTCTCCTTCTCTCGTCAGGTAATATCATCCCCAACCCTGGTGCCCCCCCCCCCGATTTCTCTCCTACACTAAAGAAAGTTCCTCACGTACCCTATCTAATCTCATCCACTTCCCGCTCCTCCCTCCTCCTGCCCTCTCCCATCCATCCCACAATCACTCATCCTTACATATCAACTCCAACCCCACCCCTAAAAATATTCCCTCACAGAACCTACCTAATACCATCAATTTATCCCTCACTTCCCCTCCCTCATGTCCCTCTTGGAAAGCACAGACACCCAGACATACCCACCCTCACCCTATTCTCTCTAAATCTTAGTACTACCCAAGAAATAGACCCCCACGCTACTCTGATAAGAAATCCACACGAAATGGACCCCCATGCTACTCTGATAAGAAACCCACATGAAATGGACCCCCACGCTACCCTGATAAGAAATCCACACGTGACTTATCCAACCTTATCCAGATCCCTCTCCTCCCCCCCTCCGCTCTCCCGTTTTCATGCGCCCTATGGAACGCATGCTCAGTCATTAAAAAAAACACTTTTATTCACAATCTCTTTATCTCCAATGCCCTACACCTTCTTTCCCTGACCGAGACCTGGCTCACCCCAGATGACACCGCATCCATTGCCTCTCTCTGCTATGGGGGCTACCAATTCTCCCATACACCTCGATCTACTGGTCGCGGTGGTGACGTTGGCCTCCTACTCTTCCCCTCCTGCCACCCCAATCACACTCCCCCCTGACCTTTTAAGTCCACTCCATTCGCCTCCTCACACCACTTCCCCTCCAAGTAGCTGTTATTTATCGCCCACACGACAACTCCAAATCAACCTTCCTCACAGACTTCGACTCCTGGCTTTCTGCCTTTATGGATACCTCCTCCCCCACTCTTATTCTTGGTGATTTCAACATTCACATCGACAACCCCTCCGACCCCCTTGCCTCAAAGTTCCTCGTTCAACCTCCAACTTTGCTCCACTGCCCCCACACACCAACACAGCCACTGCCTTGACCTAATACTTTTCTCCAATTCCTTTCCTTCAAACTTCTGCAGTTCAATCCTTCCCTCATCTGACCACCACCTCTTGACATTTTCTCTTCAGCTCCCGCCATCCCAACCCCGTCCTGTCTCCCCTGACCTATTTAGAAACCTTCATAATATTGATACCCTGACTCTCTCCTCCACCATTTCTCCATCTCTTTCCTCCATTTTATACTATAACTCCGTTGATGAAGCATTATTCTCATACAATGCTACACTATCCTCGGCCCTTGATACTCTTGCCCCTCCCACCTCACGTCCTGTTAAACGATCTGCTCCCCAACCTTGGCTCT